>CAMOHE010001064.1:0-17969 GCA_946598075.1 Artocarpus hirsutus
TGCATACCACTATTGAGATGTGGGTGTCACCCTTTGGCACATCAAAAGACACAAGTCAAGACAACGGGCCCACTATTCATCTCAGGATTAAGATGCAATACAAATGATTGTCTAAAGTGAATCGATTTACCAAGACAGAATTATTAAACCAAATCAATTCACTTTATGTCCCGATCCAACACATCGTCACCTATGACAACATGCCAATGTTTCTATTCACGGAGTCCACCTCCGATGGTCAAGACAAACCATCTCCCAATAGGGATATAGACAACATAACAATCTTTACATGAATAAAGCGCCCAACTTTATTCCCTCGATTGCGGATCTTATGATTTAGACCGTCACCTTAAGAATCGTGTCTTCTGCATAATCTGTCCATCATATGCCCAATTTTTAAAGGTTTAGACCGACAGTCTCAGACTATTGTTTGCTTATCATACATTTAACAAATATGAACATAAAGAGGACAAGATTTGGTATACTATTTATAAATTCTTTATTGGTAAAAATGTCTCCAAAAACTCATTACATTTTTACTCCATTAGGGCATACATGTCTAACAATCCAAAATTAATAAAATAGTAAAATGAACATTTTTCTCAAAAAATGACCTCAAGGCATTAAAATGATATTTTACAAACAACATTTTGATTGTAAGCATAATCTATCAGTAAATCCACGCTCGTCTATACTATAAGTTAAAGAGTTTAAATCCCTCTACCTTAAGTTTAGAAAAAAAAAAAAGAGAGAAAAGAAAGAAAAACAGTATCCAACAGCAGAGTATAAATTTGATGTTTATCAAAATATAGAGTGCCAAAATAATAATTAGCCGAATATAGTATTTGTATTCCGCTCTGTTCCTTTCATTTCCTCCCAATTAAACGTCCCAAGTTCAAGGCCCAAGGGGCTAAACACTTCTAATGAGGTGTATATGGCCATGTTACCATTGTGTTACTTTACAGGTGTACAACCTTTGTAATGCCTTCTGATGAGATGTACATGGCCATGTTAGAGTTGCACTTCATTTGGGGTAGGACTGTTGGAATTGAATCGGCCCTTAAATTTCAAGCATTGTTTGTACTACCCTTATAGTAGTGAGCAGGTCCACCAATAGTGTCAGGTTGAGCGTGCCAGAAAACACGAAGGCTGCACTTGTTTAGTGCAACTACGCTACATCCGTCACCCTAGACCGACTGCACTAATTGCCTTTCGTCAACTATGTTGTTGATTGGCAATGAGTAATGGAGCATAAGCTTCCCGCCCCGGATTGACTGTTGACATGGTCCCTGTACGCCTCCGGTTGCATTTAGTTTTCATGTTCATTGCACCTATGGTGACGTTGTCTCAAAGACAATGCGTCGTTTCCACCCTGCTGCGTTCAAGCGGGATTGCCACAGCAGTCATACTTTTGACACGAAAATCAAGGATCCGCATGTCATAATCAGTACAGTATGCCCCATCTACTTCACAAAACAATACCCTATTGTAATGTTAAATTCTTGTCAACATGCTTCAGGCATGACACAATATACAATAAGTTTGCATACAATTAAGAAAAGAGGTATTAGTGAAAGTACCAGGGGTAATATATGCCTACCTTGTTACCCAGGCAGCATGTAAATTATCCTCATTTCGGTTCCTAACAAACATTACTCGAACTGGCACTCCTACTCTCTGCAATTCATTGGTGATGGGATGCATTTTGTACCTGTTGAAAAATGAGTAGGCAGCTAAATTTTAAAATTTTTAAATAAAACCTTTTTTTTAAACGAGTTAGACATGTTATATATGATAAATTAATAATAGATCTTTCGTACCTTATAAAATCAAAATCACACTTTTAACTGAAAAACATTTGACAAAATTGTTACTGAGAATCACGTCCAAAAAAGCCTCAACCAATCGATCTTCTTTGACACAATTGAAAAATGTTTGACAAAACTCCTCTTGGTAACTTCCCGCCACAATCACAAGAGAATAACAAGAATTACTATTCTAGTTGTTGAACAATAATTCTTTATGCTTTGATTGGTATGAGTGAAAAGTGGAGGGAAAGAAAACATTTGAAGGATTTTGGGATGGAAATTGATATGACAGGGTGTTTGGTAGAAAGAAATTAAAATGAAAAGTAAAAATAGGTGGAAGAAATGGCATGTAGACCCCACAAAAATTAATCTATCCAAATATGGATGAATTTTGTAAAGGAAAAGTTTGACAATAATAAAAGAAAGTGAAGTTACCAATTTCTCCTCCTTTCTCATCAAAATTTCAACAAAAAATTTAGGTACAAAATTAGGAAAATATCTAAATAATATTTGCAAAAAATGGTAATTGTACTAAAAATAGTTTTTCCATTCCTTTGGTTTTTCTTGCAATACCAAATAAGAGAAGATAAAATGATTTTCTTTCCACCTTCATATACCAAACAAGTAAAGAGAAAATCAAAATCTTTCCTTTCCCTACAGTTTCATTTTCTTCATAGTTTTCTCTTCTCTTTTATTTTCTTTCGTTCTTACCAAACGGAGCATTAAAGCAAAAGAATTTCTCTCTCTAGAAATCTCTCTAAACCTCTCAAGTGACCTCACTTAATGATCAAAACTATAGAAACACATTTCCTATATATATACAATGGTCGGATACTCATTCTTATCACATTAGGCTTCAAAATTTGAGTTTGAATAAATTCTTGTCACAAAAATGCGTGAGACATGGGTTGTTGATTTGGCAGGGACAATCGACTGCCTTATACTAGGGTTGGTTGACCGAGCTGACGAGGCATTCCCCCTGCCATGGGTTTTTCTAGCTTTTGAGATCTCCCGATCCACTTGTTTGAACTAATTGAATAATTACTACTTTATTTGACCCCGGTATCCTTCATAGAGCCTAAGTTTTAAATCAAATAACCCAATATAGAAGTTATTTGATTAAAACAGTCATATACAGAAAATCCCATGTTTAAATAAAGTATATTTAAATAATTCATCATGTTTATTTTGAATTAATTCATAAAATTAATTGAACCAATAAACTAAACATAAATTATTAAATCCAATAATTGAATTTATGGTAATTTAAGAATTAACATAAGTTACCAATTTGATAGAAAAACACACCATATCGTTACAGGAAAATATGTAAATTAGCAAAGGGAACCCGATGAACATATATAGATCAAACTCCTTTAATTATAAAATAACATATTCTCAACATGTATATTTTATAATTATTAACTCTAAAGCTACTCCACTAAAAACATATAGTTGCACTCTTAAACAATATATAAATTACGAAACTCTAATAAGTTAATCGTCTATGACATATCATCATGTTTAACATCCCCATTGGATATTCATAATTGGCTTAATGATAAATTTTGTTTTACCTTCCCGAATTTATTTATCTAATGTTCTATCATCTTAACACTGGAATTCTTATTATTTATAACCAATACAAATAGTATACCATTTGGTTACGCATATATATCCAAATGATCGAGTGCTCCAATTTCCAATTACAGGATAATGACTAAAATAGAATATCATTAACTCTACAAAATAGCTATGGATTTCGTATCAATAAATAATGAGTCCGTATCATTCAAAAGAAACGTCTCCAATGTACCAGTATAAGTACCTTTAATTAATTCAGGATGTCAACCCTTTGGTACATCAAAAGACACAAGTCAAGAATACAGACTTATTGATTCATTTCAAGATTAAAATGTAATACATACGATTGTCTAAAGCCAATTAATTTATTCAAATGAAATTATTAACTTAATCAATTCATGTTTAGTTCTGATCCAATATATTGTCACTAATGACAATATACCATTGTCTCTTCTTATAGAGTCCCACTCTAATGACCAAGACAAGCCACTGCCGTTAGGGATGTAGATAACATAACAATCTTAACATGAATAAAGTGTTTAACTTTGTTTACTCGATTACAGATATTTTATTATTTGGACTAGCACCTCAAGATTCATGTCTTTCATATAATCTGTCCATTGTATACACGATCTTAAAGGTTTTAAATTGACAGTCTTAGACTTTTGTTTGCTTATCATACATTCAACATAAATGAATATAAAAAGGATAATATTTGATATGTAACATAAATAATTTTTTTAATTAAATGTCTAAAAAATTATTACATCATCTAATCCTTAGGACACCAAATAAACTATCAATCTTGCCTTGTGGGAAATAATAACCTCTCGCTCATATCGCCACATGAATGGCGAAGAATAATGCAAGTCATCAGTCACGGAAGCAAACTCCGACTACATGATTGCTTCTCTATCCCTAATGTCATAAACCTTCCGATTTGACTTCCAAAGGATGCAGAAAGCATAATCGGGTCCTATAGCTCATTCCAATATGCACCCACCCCGTTATTTCCCATACGAGATAAGCTTGCATCGTCAATTTGATGGGAACACTGTGCTCCTATCTCATAGCCCCATGCACAGAATCCATGTTTGTTGATGTTCCTTGTGGAGGTGGCCACAAGCATCCAATTCACCCCATCTATATATAAAGTGTTGGCAACGCGACATTCGCGACAAATGTTAGTAGGGACTGACCCTCTTAGAAAGGACTTCTTCTTCTCCTGGTAGGTTATTAATTTCAATGATGAGTATATCATAAACAAAGTGCGTGCAAAAAGTTAACATATCATCAGAACATGGTCAAAGCCAGCAATATCTACCTCATTCGTTATGTAGTCTATGAACGATTGGTGCCATTGTAGTTACCAATCAAAGCCGGGTCTGTGGAGTTGACAAAGTTACATATGCAGTTGAGACGCGATGCCCTATCTCAGTTGGCCACAAATTGTACTTGTGTGCATCGCTTGGGTTGTGCAGCTGCAATGGTAATCCGTCAAATAGATGATATTGATCAGGGTAATGCCTATCTGCGACGTGAAACCCTTATGGGATCGATGGGTCCGTCGTAGCTGACTTTCCTTCACTCCTTTTCATTTTGGACTTGTATTAACCTTTGTTCCCATAATCCCCATCTGTAGTAGAAAGTCAGGAAAAGACACAGACAAAACCAAGCACATCTTCAAAAAGGACACATATATATTAAAAATTTCTTATATATGAAAAAAAATATGATATATATTTATAATGAAGTCGAGAGAAAATGAAGATAACAGTATAAACGGAAACTAACGGCGCTACTAGAATGACATTAAGCTTGTCATAATATACAAGGAGTGGGAACTTCTACGCAATCGTACATTGCACTAGATGCTATGGTCATGTTATGTATGCAAAATATTGAGAACATCAATGACATACCAAATTGTTTCATAAGGGAAAGAAGCCAATTGTATTTGCGTCTTCATTTTAAATTTCCCCTTTAGTTTTCCTACTCTCTATGTTGGTCGCCTTTGCCTGGTTGATAAGTAGTTGTGGATAGAGGCAAAAACAACCAATTATGATTGAAGAATACGAAGCGCATAGCCAGAGAACTTGTTGACCATACACAGTTGAATGTTTATGCAACAATATGCACTTGAGTTACTTCTTTAATGTGTGAGAAATTTGCATTTTTAGTATTTTTGTCAACCATTATGCCAAATTGTTCACTGACATTCAATCATGGTAAACCTTAGGCACTTAGTAGTCGGAAACCAAAAATATTCAACACTGTTTTCTTCTTTTTTGGTTGACAAGTGGACGTACAAAAAACAAAACATTTGATTACAGTGCTACATAATATGTTTAACACAAAAATTTTCTTTACAAGACAACACCATTATATTGCCTCAAGTAGCCACACAGACAAGTCGGTAGCCGACTATGGCCTCCAATGCATATTTGTTATATAGGTTGATTGTTTTTCGCAATTTATCTCAAATAGGTAGAACAACTTCCAAATTGGTCAACAACTTTTGCAGCCAGATTGCTCTATAGATGCTAGAAGCACAAGGAGCCATATATTAAGCCTCTATTGCCAAGTTAGAAACACACATTTTTTTTATACTTCTCCAGACAATGGCTTCACCAACAAGAGTAAACATAGAACTTGAGATGGACTTTCGATTGTCCTGATTAGATTAGAAATCAGAATTTGTATATCTATTGAGAGACAAATCTCCACCAGAATACACAAGCATATAGTTTCTCGTTCTCTGAAAATACTCGAGAATGCACTTCACAAACGTCTAGCGATCAAATCCTAGATTTGGCTACAACCTACTGCCTATTCATATTGCATAACAAATGTTAGGCCTAGGACATTGCATAGCATACCTCAGGTTTCTGGTTGCTGACGGGTAAGGGAAATGTCTCATGTCCTCTTTCTCCTAAGGAGTCTTTAGACACTACTCTCTAGAGATATGAATATTATGCTTAAAAGGCAAATTCCCTCTCTTAGAGTTCTATATCTCGTACCTAACAAGCATTTTGTCTATGTACGTAGACCAAGACAATGCCAATAGCTTTTTCATATGATCTTAGATTAGCTGGATCCCAAGAACAAAGATTGCATCTCCCAAATCTTTCATTTGGAATTTGCTAGCTAACCATTCCTTTACTTGTGACATTGATTACTTATCATTCCAAATGAGTAGGATGCCATCAATGTAAAGTACTAAGAATGCCATTTTCTTACCTCTTTTGTACTTGTAAACACATGGTTCATTTTGGTTTTGTTCAAAACCATAAGACTTAATAACCTTATCAAATGTAATGTTCCATGAACTAGAAGCTTGCTTCAGTCCATAATGGACTTTTGTAGCTTGTAGGTTTTCTTCTCTTAGCCTTCATATATGGAACTTTATTTGTACCATATAGAAGTTTCGTTTACCATTCAAAAATGCTGTCTTCATGTTTTGCAATCTAAATGTGTAACAATTGATAAGAGTATCCGAATAGACTTAAGCATAGCAACCGAGGATAAAGTCTCTTTATAGTCGACTCCCCCTTTTTAGGTATAATTCTTAGCTACTAGCCTTGTCCTTGTAGGAGGATCAATAAGTTCCTAGACTAAGTTAGAATACATGAATTCCACCTCGAGTTTCATGGCATCTAGTCACTTCTCTTTATTAGAATATTTGATGGCTGATTTATAGGTCAATGGATCATCCTCAACATCACTCACAGTGTCTCGTTGTGCTTATCCATGAAGCAAGTGGGTAATCTAATTTCCTTCTCACTATGACGAAGCATTGGACTCGTCTGAATAGAAGTTGTGGCCTCTTTGTTTTGCTATTTGACAACACTTGTTGGCCATCAACAACTCTTATCGGCTATGGGCTGATTTGATTGGCAATTGATTCTTCTAGAACCATTTTGCTTCTTGGTTTGAAGTCGTTCATATAGTCATGCTAAAGAAAAGTAGCATTTGTCGATATAAATACCTTCTTATCTATAGGACTATAGAATAAACTTCCTCTCGTACCTTGAGGATGACCTGTAAAGATGCATAATTCAAAACGAGGTTCCAATTTGCTAGTCTTAGTATTCAGCATATGTGTCGAACAACTCCATATGTGGATATGTCTGAAATTAGGTGTTGACCATTCCATAACTCTAAAGGCATCTTAGATATAGACTTGGATAGAATCAAATTGAGAATATAAACTGCGGTTTTTCAGGCATATCTCGATAAGGATGTAGGCAATGAAGAACAACTCAATGTTAATGTCATCTTGTCAAGAAGCATTCGATTTCTCCTTTTAGCAACACCATTTTGTTGTGGTGTTCAAGGTGCGGTGAGCTACCAAGCTATTCCATTTTCCATCAAATGGTCTATAAACTCTATGTCCAGATACTCACCACCTCAATCTAAGCGAAGCACCTTTTTTTTCTTTCCTAGCTGTTTCTCAACTTCCGCATAGAATTTCTTGAACTTTCCAAAAGTCTTGGATTTCCTTTGTATTAGGTTAGCATAACCATATCTAGAATAATCATCAATTAATATGACAAAATATATATACCCACTTCTTGCTTGGATATTTAAAGGCCCACATACATTGATATGTATTAACTCAAGAGGTTCTTTTACTCTTATATCTTTACCTGAGAAAGGTCTCTAGGTTATTTTACCTTTTAGATAGGATTCGCAGACTACAAGTTCCCTAAGTTTTCTAGACTGGGAGTTTAGGTTAATATGACCAAGTCGAAAATGTCATAAAATATATGTTATTGTCATGAGAAATATTTTGTCTTTTATTCTTAGGTTTAGTAACTTTCAATATTTCCGTATTAAGTAGTGGTTTAAGACTAGGCTTACGAAAGCATAACCCATCATTTAGCTTTACAAAACATATTTAAACCATTCTTTTAAAAAGAAACATTTCCATTATCAAAACAAACCTTAAATAATTGTTCATTTAATCTAGAAACAAAAATCAAATTTTTTCTAAATCCTAGAATAAAATAAACATTATTCAAAACTAAATAATTATTCCTAAAATGAAGTCTAACTTCTCCCACTACTTTAGCTGATACCTTTGCTCCATTGCCCACGACCATCGTGTACTTCTCATTGACTAGGTCCCATGAAGAACTAAGACTCTACAAAGAAGAACAAACATGATTAGTCACTTCTAAGTCAACTACTGAGGTTGAGAACTCACTTTCTGCGACACATGTTTCTAAAACAAGTAAATCATATATAGCTTAGTTTTTCTTCCTTTTCAGCTCATCAATATACTACTTGTAGTTTCTCTTCCAATGGCCTTGATAATCACAATGGGAACAATTTCTCTTTGCCTTTGTCTCAAAGCTAGTCTCTTTGCCTTTGTAAGCCTTCTTGGGCTTCATATTGTTCTTTTTAGATTTAGGCTTTTTAGCATTCTTGTTCTTCTTATTATTGCTCTTGGAAGAATTGGCCGCATCAACATTTGCCTTGCAACCTTTCATAGAATAAACATTTTCATATTTCTAGAGCTCATTCAATAATTAGGTGAGCCCCATATGCATGTTGTTCATGGTAAAGTTGGTCTTGAATTGTTGGAACGTGGGACTTTGACTTTCTAACATCATATCTACTTATGTTTGCTCATCTATTGTTGCTCCATAAAGCTCATCCTTATGAAGGAGTTTTATCCAATTGAGCATATGGGCACGAATAGGAGTGTTTGGCTTCATTTGTTTGTTCACGAAAAATTTCACAGCATCAAGACTATACTTTTCATTTGGATGGCCAAACATGTCATCTAATGACTGCGTTATCTCATAAGCAGTATCTGTATTCTCATGCTTCTTACGCAGCACTTTAGACAAGCTAGCTAACAGGTAGCATTTAGCTTTCCGATTGGCCTTCTACCAACGAGAATAGGTTTTAGGGCTAGCTCTTCTACCATTGCAGGGACCAGAGAACACTCCTCTAAGAGGACGAAGTTGTAGTCATCGTTGATGAGCATAAGGCTCATATTACTTTTCCACTTAGTATAATTTTTGTTAGTTAGTTGCTGAAGTGTGAGTATGTTGACAATAAGATTAAGCATATTGTTGGAAATTAAATAAATAAACATTTAATTTATATGCATGAATATCATAACCAATAGGTTTTTTGGCATAATAAAAAATGATGCATGAATGCACATGAAAAATACATAAAAAAAACATATATTATAGTCAATGATAATTTAAGTTACCATAAATAAAGTGCCATCATAAAGTAGGTCAGATTATTTGCAAACCAAACTGATACATTCTCAGTTAATAAATATTAATTATAATATCTATTATTTTGAACATTTATTAACTATTGCTATTTTGGTCAAAATGCAATTAACATTTAATTACATCTTTATGAGTGTAACCTACTATTTTTGGATTCAAAAAACTTAACCCTAAAGTACTGCTATAGAGTGGGTAAAATTAGAGGTACATCCTAAAATCTTATCATAAGGAAGAACAATCATGAATCGACCCAAATAGACACCCTCCATAGGAGGAGGAAATCAATGTTGTCTCGAGGTGCCATTTGAACTTAGGATGTTATTTTAACGATGGAGACTAGTGGATCGTATTATCATACAACCTTCTCCTACTCAATATTTTACATATATGTATTTTATTTGTAAGAAAGGACAACCTTGTATTGACCCAAACGGACACCCTCCGTAGGGGGGAAGAAATTAATGTCTCTCGCACTCAACATTTTACATATATGTTTTATTTGTAAATCATCTTATGGTTTACAATTTCTAGTAGTATAAACATTTTATATTTCTAGGTTAAAAAAATTCTAAATTTAACTTTTAAATTCAATTTCATATAATATGATTTTGCAAATCAAATTTACAACCATTAATAAATTTAACCTCATATTAAATCAATTTATTACGCTTGTCCTGTAGTTATCACTTAAACAATATTAGTACTATAAATAGATGCACGTGTATGCATGGCACGCTATAAAATATATGAGTAGCACACTAGCACTAATATGACATGTCATGTAATGATCAAAACAATCTAGAAATTAATAAGTTTATTAATTAAGGATATTTCCATAACTATGCCGTTAAGTTCATTGGAAAGTGTAAGTTTAGAGCTTATAAGTTTATGTTTCGGTAACAATTTGCAGAAATGTTCACCAAAGAGCATGAAAATTTAAGAAAATAATCAACTGTAGACAAGTCAATACATTTTGAATAATCTGAGCAAAATTTTGCTCCTATAACTAAGCATTAGATTAATTATGTTTTATAGAATTCAAGAATTTAAGTCAAAGCTTTTTCTCAAAAAACCTAAACGCTTAACTTATAAATTAAGCTTAAATTTCCATCATTCTGTAATTAAAATAAATTCAATAATGTTCAATGTCGTTAAGCGTCACAAGAATAATGTACATTAAAGGAGTTCATCAGCAAGTATGAGTACTACATTAAAGGATACAGATAGAAAGACAATTAAGCAAAATTACTAAGCTCTTATTTAATTTAAAGAGCTTCTTATAAGTGAAATTATAAGCACTAAGAACTTAGTTTGTATTTGTAATGACTGAGAAAATCCTAGAATTAAATAATGTAACTTACATATTCAAGTCAAGGCTTTTCTTGGATAATATCATGTTCAATATTTTGTGCCTATAGGATTTATGGAATTAATATAAATATTTTAGAATTCTTAAGTAAGTTTTAAAGTTAAATTTATTAATGTTTGTAATTAAATAATTCGGTTGATAAATTCTTACCACAATTTAAGGCGGGAGAAATTTTAATCGATGAATAACTTTACAATGTTAATTATAAGAATTTTTAGGTGCACTATAATGTTAGTAATGTACCGAGAAGTAGTCTAAGGCTCAACATGTCCTTATTTGCCAATTAACTAAAAATCAGAGCTATGCAAATAGCAATTTCAGTAGAAAATGCTATTTGAGCATGGGAATTGACTTCGAAAATCATGCCATTACCAAGTCTAGATGTAGAAAAAGTCAAGTTTAGATTTATATTAAGTCTAAAAATAATTTTAAGACTTAAAACAATCTAATATTGATACATAATTAAAATACATATTGGTATCATTTTATACACTGTTTGGTGTCTAACTGTATTTAAGTAGTGAGAAAGGACTCGTCAAAAGTAAAAATTTCCTATTAGCTAAGGTAGTCATTTCTTGTTAGTATGGAATTCATCTATTTTAAGGGAATCTTTTAGGATAAGCTCAAAAGTACAAGATGAGACTTGATTTAAGTCTTGATTTGATGATGTACTTAGGGTCATCATATGATGCTTTTGTCATCTATTCCTTGCTTAGGAATGGTCCCAACCATTACTAATCTTAACCCAAAGGTTAGTTTAAATAAGCTTAATTAAGAGCTTAATTAAAGCAAAGTTAAAAATTAAGACAAAATTAGCGTTTAGTCTATATATAGATAATTCATCTTCAAGATGCCATTTTTTCTATTTCTTCTTTCTTCTTCCCTCTCAAAACTGGTTCTTCCATAAGCCTTACTCTTCAAATTTCCTTCCTTTTCGACCTACAACCACTAGCCAGACTAAGGAGGAGAAGGAGGACTAGAAGATCTTGTTGAAAGATTGATCATCAAGGGTAATTTCTAAACTTCCCTTCTCATTTTCTTAGTTAAAACAAAGATTATGTTTTTGTTAAGTTAAGTTTTTGATTTAGAGCCCAAACCAAGAAGAAGAAGGAGGGACTAGCTTTTTGAGAGTTTTTGTCTAGAAAGATTCCTCAAGGGTAAAAAGTTTCATACTTTTCTCCTTCAACCTCTTAGTTAATTAAAAGTTTGTATTTTTATGAGTTAGTTTATGTTACGATGAGAAAACGGTCTGTAATAATTCCTATGTGTGTTGGTTAGGATGGTTTTGCATGTATGTTGTTTTAAAAACTTTAGGCTAGGCATGTTTAGTTGGGTTCTTTGCAGGTTTGATGTTGTGGAAAAAATTTTCCACAAACTTTGATCACAAAAAGGAAAACCTTAGGCCCCGTTTGGTATCGTTTGTGGAGCTTTTAAAAATGTTTTTGCACACTTTTTGAGGCAAAAACTTTAAAAACATTTTCAATATAATTTTCTAAAAATTTTTATTTTTCAAAACAAAATAATTTTTACTTATTTTGAAAACACAAAGCAGGCCCAGAGTCTGTTTCTAAACTCTTTCCAAATATGAAACTTTTAGATTTTGACGTTTTGAACAAAATTACGTCACCATAAAAAACCATAGTTTTGATTCTAAGTCGGGTTTCTGAGTAGTTTTTCAAAACTTCCTATCATTGCCAACATAGTTTTTGCTTGCTGTCCAAAAACTATTTCCAATGGACAGCCATTGTTTTTGGCCAATTTAGATCATTTCGAGCAGAAATCATAATTTTCACTGAACACGAAAGTTTTAGATTTTGATGAGGTGGACAACTTTTGCGAAGAAACTTTTATCAAATTTTGCCTTAAGTTATAGTTATGGATAGCTTTCTAAAATTGTCCAAAAACTATACAAATGGGTTGATTTGGTTTTTCAAGGTTTTGGGTCGTTTCAAGGCCGAATTTTAATTTTCGTCTTACACAAAACTTTTGTATTTTGATGAGACAGATAACTTTAATGAAGTTTTGCCTCTGTAATACAGTTATGGGTAGTTTAAATCTGGCAGCTAGTTTTTTGATAAAAATTAGTTTTTGGTTTTTAATGAAAACAACCTCTGTAAAGTCAGAAATATAATTTTTGTAAACAAAAAGTTTTATTTTTTGACAAAATGAAGAACTTTTATGAAGAAAATTTTTTAAAAATCTGTATCTAAAGTAGACTTTGAATTGGATTAATAAAAAAAAACGAAACTTTTTAATCGGTAAAGTTTGTGAAAAACTAGAAAATATATATGCTAAAGACAGTTAATAGGATTTCATTAAACATGAAGGTCCTTAGATCAAAACCAAAAATCTTCATGAAGAAAAGCTTTAAAAGAAAAAAAAATTGTCTTTATCATATAGTTTTATAGTAACTTTTAAAACTAACCAAAAAGTACCTCCCAATACTAGTTTTTCAAATAAACGTTCGCTTAACGATATAATTCTATTTTTTGACCAATAAAGAAATTATAGCACTTGAAATAAACTATACGAGACTACGATTTAGTGTTTTACCAAATTTGGACGTTATTTTAGAATGCAATTTTAATACGAATTTTAAATTATAA
This sequence comes from Artocarpus hirsutus, assembly GCA_946598075.1. Taxonomy (NCBI): domain Eukaryota; kingdom Viridiplantae; phylum Streptophyta; class Magnoliopsida; order Rosales; family Moraceae; genus Artocarpus; species Artocarpus hirsutus. The sequence continues at coordinate 13,628 of CAMOHE010001064.1, forward strand.
GGATATAGTTTTCATAGACTTTAACGGTTTTCAAAATAAACTTTTGAATGGGTATTATAAAAACCCAAATATGTTAGATCTTTAGAATTATGGTGACAAACATGGGCCTAATACCTTAAGAGCATTTTTGGGCTTAATGGGCTTTGAACCAATTACGAGTCCAATAAATAAATTGGGAAAATAGTTATTAAGAATCTAGTTCATCAATCACAAACATATGTAATTATTAAATTAGTTAATTGAAGTCAATATATACTTAGCAACATAGATAATAAATTATATCCTTATCTAAATTAATTAATTATCAACCTTTGTGTGAATTATGAAAAGCAATTATAGAAAACTAGAAGTACAAGGATTTAATGAATTAATCCTTGTAATAGAAATAATGATTTTTATGATAGTTTGATGAAGAGATATATGTAATAATGAAATGATAAAAAATCTTACGATTATGCTAAAATTTAAATAGCATAAGATAAGTTATTCTTACACTCTTAACGGGTGTTTCTATGTAGAATTGGTCCACAGAGGATACAAAATCTCGGCATGCAGAGAACTCTACTTTGAAAAATAGGTAAGTAGGAGTCTCACATAAAGCATGAATAGTTTTCAAATAAAATGTTTTATATGATTATTAAAATTATAAAATGCATGTTCATTGTTATGCCCTGCCATATTCTATTAGGTCATAGATACTTAGGAAAGATATGTTATGTTTGTTGGAAAAAATAGTGCGCAGTAGAATTTTAAAATTTTTTATACCAGAGTATTTTTCAAAACACAAGTTTGATAATACTATATGCATAAGTGAACAAGATCTTACTAACCTTGTTTGCTAAATAAATTCTGCAATCGGTGAAGAGCAAGGGATTCTATAAGAGGCTCAACCAATTGGTCTTTTTTGCTATTCTCTATCTATGATCGGAGTGCGTGTGGGTACACATCGTATAGCTCTTTCTCGGTAACTCCCTTTCCAACCAATTGAGAGATACCCAACACTACCGTTTGTAATTTGTGAACGATAGCCTTTCAGGGGAGTTTTAGAGACTCACAGAAGTTATTTGATTAAAACATCAATATCTAGATAATCTCTAGGAATATAAATATTCTTGATAATTCAACAATTTTATCTTGAATTAATTTTTTACAAAATTAATTCAACTGATAAACAGACATGAATTATTTGATCCTATTGAATTTCAGCCAATCTGACAATTTAACATAAGTCACCAATTTATTAAAAAAGCACACCATATCATTACAGGATTTATTATAACTAGTAAAAGAGACCTGATGGAACTATATAGTTCAAGCTCCTAATAATTATGAAACTTAATATCCTAGATATATATTTCATAATTATTAACTCTAACGCCATGCCACTAAAAGCTTAGAGCTACACTCTCAAACTATATAGAATTACGAAGCTTGAATAGCTAAGTCTACATGACATATCATAATGTATCGTATCTCCATAGGATATCCATAATAAGCTTAAGGATAGATTCTGTTTTACCTTCTCGATTATTTTTCTCTTATGTTCCATTATCTCACCATAAAAAAACTTACCATCCAAAGACGGTATACCATTTGGTCACACCTATGTATCCTAATGGTTGAGCACTCTAGTCTTCCAATTATAGGATAACGCATATAAGAGGATATCATCGACTCCTAAAGAGGAGCTTTGGATTCTGTATTTATGAATAACAAGTCTACGCCATCAAGAGTCATGTCTTCAATGTATCGGTATGCATACCATCATTAAATATGGATGTCATTCTTTGATACATCAAAAAACATAAGTCAAGATAATAGGCCCACTAGTTATCTCAAGATTGAGATACAACACATATGATTGTCTAAAGTGAATTAATTTACTAAGACAGAATTATTAATTCAAATCAATTACATTTTATGTCCCGATCTAATGCACCGTCACCTATGACAATGTACTAATGTTTCTATTCGTGAAGTCCGCCTCTGATGGTCAAGACAAACCATCTCTTGTTAGGGACATAGACAACATAACAATCTTTGCATGAATAAAGAGCCTAACTTTATTCCCTCGATTGTGGATCTTATGATTGTCACCTTTAAAATCATGTCTTCCATATAATCTATCCATCATATGCCTGATTCTAAAGGCTTAGACCGACAACCTTAGACGTTTGTTTGCTTATGATACATTTAACAAATATGAACGTAAACAGAGAACAATTTGTTATATGAATAATAAATAAATTCTTTATTGATAAAAATGTTTCAAAAAACATATTACATTTTTACTCTCTATGGCATATATGTCTAACAGTCTTGTTAGGTCATATATGATATGTGATGTATGCTGTATTAAAATATATTGTTTACTCACTTTCAGTTAAGCATGTTTTAAAATTTGACATATGGTATTATGTAGTAATACGTCATATTGCACACACATAATAAGACAAGTGAAACTAGTAAGATAAGTTAAGGGTGTCATACTAACTTCTCGACCTACGGTTTATGATCTCAGTGTCGTTGAGGCCTCATGAACCCCTAACTTCCCAAGGATCATGCACAGCACATACGATCACCGGGGCCCATTTAGTAAGATAAGATAAGACTTAAATAATTAAGCATAAAACAAGTCGATAAGCAAGCATAAAATGTTTATGCATATTTTATTAAATGATTTTAAATTTTGTTTTGTGAGTTTAACTTCCTACTCATTGAACAAAAGCTCATTTAAGTATGTCTATGCTTTAGGTAAAGAACCTATCAGCAACACTTTATAGGCAGTGACGAGTGGCAAACGAATGATGGAGATGAAAAATGGATACCGTTTACGCAAAATGTGTTTTCTGCAAAATGTTTTATAAATTATGTATGCATGAATAATTAATTACTATTACAAAAATATGTTCTAGAGACTAAAGTTGTAGTCATGCGACCTTAGCTTAAAATGATTTGAGACAAAAAAAGTGTTGCAACAGAAAATGCAACAAATATACATAAATTTTCTAGTAAGATATTTAATAATATTTAGTTTTAGAAATTTTTTAAAATTATATTTTAAATTAAGAAAAATATTTAAAGAATAATTTGAAGAAATTATTACCCTAGTTTTAAAAGATTAAGCTTTAATAAGTTATTGTTATTTTAGTTTTTAAGAGAATAAGTTTCAAGAAATTATATTACGTTTTACAATTAATCAAAATAAAAAAAATTATGTAAAAAAATTTATACTGCAAATCTAAGTATCCTATGTTAAAATATGTTTAAGTATTAAGATTACATACTTAGGTAATGGCCATATAGGTAGGGTTATTGCATGTCATATACATGGACATATAATAAATTATTAACATAAAATAAAGCATTCAATTTGATGGTTGAGATAGATTTGACTGGGTTCTTTAGATATTTAAATTACAATCCAATTAGAAATTAAATAATTTCCTAATCTATTTAATCTTAAAAATTTCCATGGGTCTTGGTGTAATTCTCCTCAAATGGTCCTCATACACCTTTTTAAGTAAAATTGCAACAAATGGAGAAAATGATAGTATTTTATGATCAAAACCCTACATTAGGGTTTATGTGCAGGCACCCGACTCTCAAGTGTTGCGCCGCAACACCCAGCTCGCTGCACAGCCAACAATGCTCGTTTTTGTTTTTTTCGACGGTTTCATAAACCATTGAATCTCTAATCATCTCATGATCCGGTTTCCAATCCTTTGGATCTCGGCTTTTTGATATTTCTTCGTTCTTTGATATCACAAAATATAAAATTGTAGAAAAAATAAATTACAAAAACCTAGCCCTTAATTACAGGCGAACATCAATTCTAATATAAATTAAAATAACCATAATCAAAGAGATCCTAAAACCATAAATTCACGATCAAATCTAACGTTTACATATTCATCATTTATCATATGAATAAAAATTTATAAACATACATATTAATGCAAGGTGCCTACCTATCATATACATAAGATATAGAGAACACATGTATATTTTAAAATTGGTTATCTGATATTTAATTCTTAAATGAATATATTCTATAGCTAGCTCTGATGTCAATTATTGGCTTTCGGAAACATTTTTCATGAAAATAACAAAAACATAGATATGGTGCAGAGCGTATACAACAAAATTTTTCTCAAAAATTTTGTAAAACATGTCATAGATTATATTAATTTAACGCTTAAATGAATATATAAATTTTTGCTTACCTGGATGAAGAGAAAGAGACAGAATTATTTTAAGGGGAAAGAACGTTCTCTACATGAAACCACATTACAAGAAATTGGACGAGACGCCCAGGGGGGGGGGGGGGGGGGGGGGGGGG
>CAMOHE010001064.1:17989-52984 GCA_946598075.1 Artocarpus hirsutus
CCCCCCCCCCCCCCCCCCCCCCCCCCCCCCCCCCCCCGCGGTGGGGTTGGGGGTTGTTGTTGGTGTTGTGCGGGTGAATATAACCTTTACCTACACATTTTTAAATGTTTCAAAATGTGTGAGTAATAATATTGTTTGCAGAAATAGCTTTTACCTACACATGTATGTGTAATTGAATCAAATTACCTGCTCTTTTTTTTGCACCTAAAATTGATGCCAAAAATGCATGGGCGGGTCATTTCCATGTTGAACACAGACGCTTTTGTTTCTCACTTTGGACCATGTCAAGGTCCTACTCAACGAACTATTGACAGTCATGCTGCTATAAGCACTTGACACAATTTTTTTTCTTCTTTTTTTGCTCTTCAGTTCCCATATTTTACACAATTCTACATATTTTACCAAGTTCTTCTTCACGTTTTGTATATTAATCGATTGTTTTAAGTGTATTCATATTTTGTATGGTTAAAATTTCTGTTGTTTGGTTCTTGGCTTTCCCTGTTTTTTTTTTTTGTTCTAATATTGGGACAAATTTTTCTTGTTTTCTCATGATTGAGATGAACAAATGGGATCCTGATATTCCACTTTAATCTATTGGATAGTTTACTTACATCGTCAGTTTAATATTCTGCCAAGTGTTTTGGTCTTGAACTGGTTTCATGTTCAGTTCAAACTATTTAAATGAAACTATAATTGGGGGATCTTATCCAAAACGTTAGGCGTCACTCATTTTATACGCAATTTAGGTCAGAGGGAGTATATATATTAGAAACTTTTGGAACCTTTGACATACTTTTCAAATGCTTTTTGTTTTCTTGTTATAGACTTGAATCACCTGATAAATGACAAAATTTGTTTTCTTTTAGGAAAACAGAGTACTTGTGAAGCAACTTGCAAAAGTAAATCGTGTCCATCGGTGAGAGTCATGCTTTCTGGATTAACTCATATAATGCATTGATCATGCATGTAAGTTTCTCTTATCTCGCTGAATATAGAGTTAGAATACAAGGATAAACTATATTGATAGATGGCTTAAACTATAAATTGAACGATTCTTTTCATCTGGCGTATATAGGCCTATCTCGCTTATGGCTCTATAAAAATTTAATCAAATCCAACTATAAATTGAATAACAAGATCAACCTATAAAAGTAACAGATTCAATTCTGTAGAAAATTCAGAAAACAGAATGGCCATTGTCATATTTGGTTTTACAAAATTTTGCTATAGCAATTAGCCATTAGATGGAACTTAAGGAAGAAGAGAAAGCTATGCCTTTTTACTAACACGTTCTCAAAGATATAATACATGTACTACAACTTGTTGCAACGGACCACCCTAAAGAAACCCTAGACTAAAACTCGTTGCTATGGCCCACCCCAAAGAAACCGTTGTAGTTATTGTTAGTTTTCAAAAATGATTTTCATGAAAAAAGCAAAAATGAGGATATGATGTGGAACGTATAAAACATAATTTTTCTCAAAACTTTTGTAAAACATGTTAAAATTATATTAATTTAATGCTTAAATAAATAAATAAATAAATAAATATATATATATATATATATAAACTTTTTCTTACCTAGATGAAGAGAAGAGACATAATTCTTCCAAGGAGAAAGAACATTTAGTAAAATCACTGTCTTTTTTGCCTAGTCCTAGACATCAAATGAATTGATATGTGGGCGTAGAAGGAATTGAGAGTTTCAAAATATCACACACTAGTCACTATCTTTTATCGCCTGTTAATCTCAATACTGAGTAAAACAGGTCTTGAGATAAAGAATTTTCATCTTCTCTTTTTCTTTCTCTACACGCCTAAGTGAGGGGTTTTGGTAGAGTTTCTTAGCCTCTTCAAGACTCACAATTGTATGTAGAATAAATAGAGTAGACCTTTATTTATTGAGAATGAGAGACCCATTTAATTTTAGAAACTTCTTTTATTTTAATTTAAATAACAAATATTTAATTAAAATAAAAGACATAAGTTTTCCTTTTTCGTATTACTTTGTTTATTTAGATTTTGCAAAATTATGTTCTATCATGAATACTAGATGTTATGAGACGATAACTATGACGTCCCTAGAGGGGGCGTTACACCCGTAGACTAAATGTTTAGCTCATCATATTGCAAATAAACAACAAATCCAAACCCATAATAAAAGCCATGTTCAACACAAAATCAAGATAAATAAATTGAGAAAAGGGGGAAGAAATAAAACTAAGTGATGAATTTGAGCTCTAAGTCATCCATTCTTCCACCAATCTTCAATAGACTCCAAGAACTCTTGATTTGTGTCTTCCAGTATTAACAAAGGTGGGTTTTTCTTATTCCAAAAGCCAAATGAATAGCCATAAGTTGGTCTCCAAAGTAAGGTTTCCTCCCCTCTCAAAACCCTGGCAAGAGCCTTTTATAGGTACTCTTTTTGATAAGCGTGCCCAGCTATGATTAGGTTGTCAGCATTTTTTGGCACTGCATTAAAAAAATCCTCGCTGCAGCCCAAAACATGGAGCTAGAAAACAAAAACCAGGGGCGAGTGCTGTGGCACCAAACCAATCTTCAATGGGTGCAGCAGCGAGAAACCTAGTCATTGCAACACCTAAATTATGCCTGATTTGGGTCATTTTGCTCTAAATGGCACTGTTGTGCCATAAAGCCCGCTGCAGCACCAAGCATTAATCCTCTAGCCCAATTTTGTCCTCTTTTCTTCACTCCAAGGATTAATCTTTGCATTTCGATTGGCTTTATTTAGATTCTAATAACTGAAAATAAAGTAGAAAACATATAAATAGTAAAACAAAACTAAAAATAACATAAAAACAAAATTAACTAATTCTAAATTAAACTTTTAAGGGATGTAAACCATAGGTTGTTGGAACTTTAGATATGGATGTCTTAGAAAAAGGAGTAAACTATACTTCCTAGACTTTAGTCAAAATGATTAAAGAACCACCAAATACACATTCTAAGCTTCAGGTAACCTTAAGAATCATGTTAATCAGACACTTGTAGCTTAAGTTATGTGATTTTAAATTTTGACAAAATTTCATAAATTCTGTAGATAAACATGATATGACAGCTAGTGATGTCTTTATCGTTGCATTTCCTTTAACACCAATTTTGCTACTTTTGTTGGCTTACGGAATCCTGAGGAATTAAAACTACTATGAGGTTTAATAAAAAGCTTGCATGTTTAATATATCATGGTTATGTTTGATTTTGCATAATTGTTGCATTGGCATATACATTGGTCATTGCACTTGGCAAGATGCTCCACACATAATGTCCCTTGAGCTATTAGCTTGGGCTATGGTATTCAGGTAAATATAAACCATTGAGCACTTTTGCTCAGGTCGTGGTATGATAATTACTATAGGTAATGTGAATCCTGTAATAGAGTAAGTGCAAGAAGTGGCAATTAACCTCATGTTTATTATGTTTGCTATTTAAATTATGTTATTTACTTTTTAGTTCTTTTAGCTATGATGGATCAGCGTCCTATTTCGATCGGACCTATTTAGCAAGGACTAGATTGAAATAGGCTGGCTAGCCTTGGTAAGGCTTATTGCCCATGGCTCGATGAGGTTCATCGTGTTTATTTATATATCGATGTTGGTGTAAGATTCACCATTGTTGAGTTCAATGACATAGCACGATTTTGAGACCTTCAGAGAAATGGTTAGGTATAAAGACTCAAAAAGAGCTTTAAAATAGATACAGTAGCTCAAGAATGGGCTCCAAGTTTGGCTCTAATCCACAATTGTAATATTTGTGCACATTAGATGACAGTTATTTACTGTCATATAACATCAACCCAGAGCATATAAGGCGTGAATTGGTTACTATTACGTGATGGTTTTTTAAGGAAAATGTCATGTAATGTTTAGTTTAGACGATGGTTTCAGTCAAAAACTGTCAAATCGTTATCTAATAATGACCTAGCCATAACAGGGTAAGACTTTATTTTCTTTGCCCACGGGTGGCTTTCCCATATTCAATTGTTTTCATTGGCCTTATAAATCACCGATAACATAAATTAGGCATAATTTTAAAATTAAAAACATAACAAAATATAACACCACATATATAAGAAAATATAATAAAGAAAATAAGATTTCAACAATTAGTTTGTAATGAATTATGGTACAGACCCTCCCCATTCATCCATAACCTCACTCAGATGCTCATTCTTATAAAACTCTTCTTGATCTCTTGTTGTTGGGATATATTCTAAAAAAAATGTTAAGAATTTATTAATTTAAATAACAAAATTTCACTTTCAATTATAACTATATTTATACTTGAATGCTAACTTTTTGTGGATTTAGAAATCTAGTGTTTTCATAAAATTTATTGAAGACAACTTTAGTTTTTAATTTCTATGCATTAAAAGCCCTAAATCCAATTCATTAAAAATACAATAATCAAAAGATATATGCTATAATGTAGCTAGCAATAATAAATTATATAGTTAACAATAATACATACTTACAATTGAACCATTTGGCTGAAGTCCTAGTGTACTAGTTGGCCAAGTGGATCGAACCATAGAACCGATATTTCTAGGGGTGAACGAAGGACAATATCTAATGACCTCTACTATTATATGGCATTAAGTAATAATTTTTGACTTCTACTTTCTCTAAAAAGTCACAAAACAAATTTGCTTTGTCTTACATTGAAAGCTTAGTAGTGGCTGACACATAAAAGTGATATAGGGATTGACAAAGGCATATGAGTTGAGCAATTTGAATCTTTGGCAATATTGCCATAAGAAATTACATACAAAAAAAGCAAATATTGTTAGACAACAACAAGTAACAAATTAAAAAAAGTGTAGATATAGTTAAATATGTAACACCCTAAATTTTAAGCTAGGGGTCAAGTTGAGATTATATAAATTTGTTTTATTTTTATCACTTATGTATTGATTTTTTTTTTTTTACTTATGAAATTTTCATGTGTTTATGGGATGATAGAACTTTATGCAAATGTGTAATATATATATCATGTATGTTAATTTATAAGTATTAATACGTTTATATATATATAGAAATATATAAATTTTCTAAATAAAAACAGACATTAATTTATATGTTAATTGTAAGTTAAATTACAAGTATTCTATATATATATAAACGTTATATTCTATATATAAATATTTCTATATATATACTTATATTTACATAATATAAGAATTAATATGTTTCTATATATAAGGTTAATTCGTATAAAAATAAAAGAAAGGAAAGTTATGTTATATATTATGTAATGTGCACAATATTTTGCACTATTGTATAATTGTAGTGGATAATGACTAACGTAATTTATGTGTATGTGAGTGTGTTTGTTACAGTATATCTTTGGATTTATTTCCTCATTTAAGGAAATGAAATGTTTGACTTTTGATTGATTGAATTTAATTGATAAGGTTTTCTACTTTTGAAAGTTGATATATGATAAGTAAGAGCTAATTTGTTAATTCTTCCCCTAATTCCCCTCTAATCCCACGAGTAAATTGCCTCTAATTAGTCAATATATTATCATTATATTTTGATAATTGACTTTTTATTGATAAATGGAATTCATGATAGGTTTCCTATTTTTATAATTGAAATTAGGTTAGTGGAGCTAATATTGGAATATGAAATTATCTTTAATTCTTTTATTCCTTTACTGGATGATTGGTTAACTTATTTAGAATTCTATTCATAGATAGTCAAGATACTATCATTATATTTTTCTCTATTGAATCATTGAGTTTCGTATTTAGTTTCTTTCCCCCTCCCACGAGTATGCCTTCCATTTTTATAAAAGATTTGTTTCTTATATAGAAGGCTATATTGCTTTTTCTTTTTCCTCTTCTTTTTCTTTTTCTTCTTTATTTTGCTACTAAGAGTAAGAATGTAAGAGAGAGAGACTAGACGAGAGAATGGAAGAAATAGAGAAAGAAAGAAAGGAATGAAACAAAGAGATAGAGGAGACGTATGAATGCATGAAGAAAGAATAGAGAAGAGAACCACGAGGGTTTCGATAGATGGCTTCCCTTAGAATATGAAGAGTAATGTTGTGTGAAGAATGAATGAATGATGATGTATAGAACCTAAGATGATCATGACTAAACGGTTTGAGTAAGTATACCCTCCACTGCATCACTTGAACAATAGTATGCTTTAAAGTTATGTATGTTGTTATGATGAATATGTTTAAAGATGTTTTTGATAATTTTTCATGAGTATGATGTGAACTCTCTTGTTGTCATAAATCAACCAATGTTATGTATGTTTTCATAGTCAAATCCTTGAGGAAGCATGTTCCAAGATAGGGACCATTTATGAATGAATGTTAAGGGTTCTGACTGCTTGAGATTAACGTTATGCTACGGGCCTAAAAACCTAAAAGTAATGTATGTTTATGAAAGTATTATTTTATGTGGAACTATCGTGGTTTACTTACTAAGCATTATGCTTATATAGTTCTCGTGATGCAGGTGAGTTTCTAAGTAAAGATGTAGATGACTGAGTAAGAATGGTCCAAGGTCCCATGACGAGTCTAAGATGGAATATTTATTTCTAAGGATTTCTTTGATGTTATTAGAAACTAAGAACTGTTATTGAGGACATTTAAGGGATTTTCTAGCTTTTGTATAAGTGTTGTAATCTTAATATTTCCACTGCTAATGATAAGATAATTTCCATATTAAGGTTAAGTTAAGATTTGATTATTTTTCCTATCGTGTCACTGATCGGATTGTCGAACTGGCCCATTTTCACATGCATGAACGAACGATGAGTGGCACTCCTCTCCTCTCTTTCCTCCCAGGGGAGGGGGAAGGGGGTCGCTACAAAATACCTTTGTATGCCATGATATATGACACACTTATTTAAGTAAAGTTGGCGAACCAATCAATGTCTTCGACAGTGATATATAAGGGTTAATCTTCGCTTTGTGTGATGCTAGAAGAAACATAATTGTAATTATGCTAGAGGCGTCCATGGAATTCTTTGAAAAACTATATAGGAGTGCCATGTTTGGAGGTAATCCTTCCAAACCGTCCATTTGTTGTCACCTTCATTACGTCCTCCAATTTTTGTTTCTTTTCCTCCCTATGGTTTCTTTACAAGATCTCCCTTGATTCACTCATTGATAAGATCCATAGGCTCTTTGCTCTAACAATGATGTTAGTCAATCGGAGCATTGATTTTTTGACTTAACTACCCCATTTGAATCCACCTTTTGGGCCAAGCAACAAAGACTTTGAGAGCATCAGTCACGGCCTTATTTTTCTTAGTCAAGAAAGTTAATGGCGCGTCCTTCATATAACAAACTTGGATTGTGCTGTGCACATTACCTTCCCCAACTATCTTAGAATAAGTCATTTGCATGGGGAGAGTACTTATCTACACTCTTCCTCTTGTAACGACATTAAAATAAACACCACCACATTCCCCACTTGTCAATGTGTTAGAAGAGGGCAAGTTTCGTGCTCACCGAGACTTGATGAAGGCGGCACCGTATGTGGTGTTGATGCGGTATAAGTTGTACAACTTTATTTTGCACTAGCACTTTGTTCTACCATATGCGTCATATTTTCTTCTACGTGGGAGGAGGAATTCCCATGAATTTGGCTTCTTATAATTGCCTCCCACTAGACAAACTTAGACTCTACCATTCCACCATCTTATGCAGTTTGATTAACTCTACGTTAGACTTTGAGCTACAAGTGGAATGAAAATATTAAGACTACTTCACAAATTGAGATTGACAGTGTATCTGTCCTAAATGTTCAGGATTGCCCAATGCGATGGTTAATACATTATTCGTCCTCTACAATTAAAACATGCCTTCGGAGGCTTACTCTTCACAATCATCCCATTAATCCAGAAATTAATACAAGTTAAAATCAACTACAGTTAATAAAAATTTTGACCTGTTAAATTTAGAAAGATTATGGAACTTACAATTTTTTGGCTAATCTCTTCGCATCTTAGATTTTTAAGAGTTCCATTTATCTGTTGTCGGATGAACTTCCAAATAACATGACAAGAGGAGGCATAGTGGTGTTACGTATTTTCATTTACATTAAAAGGTATGGTTGTTTAAATTTTATAAAAGGGTTACAAGTTTTATATAAATGAAGTAAACAATTTACTTGCCCATTCATGCTTTGCTTTCATATATCCCGAACGACTCATCAAGTGCTTGAGATCGTATTTAGCTCTTCTTTCTTTTACTTGTTTCGACAACTCCATAGGCTCCTCACTTAGTTTGTATTTCACTAAGTCCCTCCATTGGTCTAAACTAGTATAAGGATAATCTTTAACTACTTTTTTAGGGAGCTTGACAATATTGGGCTCGTGTTCATGGCCTTCGATGAAAGCTTTCTTTAGGTTATATCAAAAGTCTTTGGCAATTTTAGCAGCGTTTGTCATCAATTTCGTCTTCATGGTGTAGAAAATGGTAAAGGATGCCACAACACCTAGCCAAACACGTTCTACATTGTCCTTATTTCTCTTTTATTTCCAATTCTTTGTTCTAATGAGGACGTGCTCTCGAACTAAAGCTCAAAAGTAACTTGATCTTTTTCATCAAATTAGACTTACATTTTTATACCTTTTAATCTCAATTTTGACACTTTCTTTTGTTAAACACATATGTTCTAAGGAGTAAAATATTGTAATATGTTTTTGGAGACATTTTATCAATAAAAAATTTATTTATGATTCATATACCAAATTTTATCCTCTTTAAGTTCATATTTCTTGAATATTGATAAGCAAACAAATGTCTAAGATTGTTAGTCTAAACCCTTACAAATTAGGCATATGATGGACTGATTATACATAATACATGAATCTAAAAGATGATGGTCTAAATCATAAGATTTGCAATCGAAGGAATAAAGTTAGGTGCTTTATTCATGCTAAGATTGTTATGTTGTCTACATCCCTAATGGGAGATGGCTTGTCTTGGCCATCGGAGTTGGACTCTGCAAGTAGAAACATTGGTATATTGTCATAGGTGACGATGTATTGAATCGAGACACAAAATTGAATTGATTTGGATTAATAATTTCATCTATGCAAATCATTCACTTTAAACAGTCATGTGTGTTGTATCTTAATCCTGAAATGACTAATGGGCTTGTTATCTTGACTATGTCTTTTGATGTACCAAAGGGTGACATCCTAACTTTATGATAGGATGCATACCAGTATGTTGGAGACAAGATTCTTGATGGCGTAGATCTATTATTCATAGATATGAAATCCGTAGTACCATTGGTGGAGTTAATGATATTCACTTATATACGTTATCCCGTAATTGGATGGCTAGAGCATTCAACCATTTGGATGCATAGGTGAAACCAAATGGTATACTGTCTTTGGATGGTAAGTTTTCTAATGGTAAGATAAGGGAATGTGCGATAAAAATAATCAGGAAGGAAAGGTAGAATTTATTCTTAAGCCGATTATGAATATCTTATGGGAATACGATGTGACTTCCAAGCATTTTTAATACATTAAAAATGCAATAACTTAAGGATTATGTTAAGCCGAAATTATGTGTCACAAGGATTAATATTTAATTCAATTTTTATGATAAGTCCATAAAAGCAAAAATAGGATTTTTAAGGGTAAAAATCAAGCCATAGCCATAAATAAAGAAGGAATGATATGAAAATAAGCTGTAAAGATTAATTGTTACAAAATGCATTACAACAAATACTAAGACAAAAATACAATTTACGAAAAATACTATATAATAATATGAAAAATTATACAATATTAGAAAAATGTAGTGTAACAAAGTACACTAATAAAGTTGTGTAGTATAAAAATTACACTGTAAAAGTAATACAGTGTAGGAATTTGACTGTTTAAGGTTAAGCAGTACAAAAATTAAATTGTTTAGGTTAAAGCAGTATAGGAACAACACTGTTTGGAGAATATGGATGAATAAAGAATGCTATAGAAGTATAGAGAATATACCGATAGTATAAGAAAAATACTGTCAGGATAAATTTAGACTATACAAAGTTAGATAATATTGGAATTACATTATGTGATGAATGAAAATAAGTATGGAAGGTTGTGGAACCTCATAAATTGTATAGAAAAGAATACCGACAGTATAGGAAAAATGCTGTCAATATAAATTTAGATTGTGTAAAAATGTGAGACTTACCATGGGACGCCCGAATAGATGAGAAATTGCCACCACACCCCCTTGATGTGGCCAAATCAAATCTTGCCACTTTTACCCTTAATGATGCTTAAGGGTGACTAAGCATGGTTAGTCACCAAAAAAAGGAAGAAAAGAAAAAGAAAAGAAAAATGGGGGGACACTCCAAGGGTGGTGATTGTGTCACATGTTTTGGGCAATTTTTCCTTTGAAAGGAAAAGGAAGGAAACGAGAACATCATAGCTAAGTCCAAGTAAGGTCAAACCTCACCTACAGCATGAAGCAAATGAATTTCAAATGTTTTGAATATGTTGTATGTTTGCAAATGATATGCATAAAGTTCAAAGTTCGAAACAAGATTTACAATGAATTTGCAATTATTATGTTTAAAGTAAATTTGCATTTGATATACATAATGTTTTTAAAAGTTTAAGTTATGATTTTAAATGTATTTAAAGTAGCATTGCATATGTTATGTAGTATGATTTAAAATTTAAGTCATGTTTTGCAACATGTTTACATTTGCCATGCTAAATGTTTAAATGCTAAGTTATAGCACTAAAATATGTAAGCATTTGTTATGCTCACTAAAGTTAATAAGAAGGTAAAGTAAAGATAAAAAGAAAGCGTCGTACTAGCCTCGTTGATGTGAGGTACACGGTAAAGTTAAAGTTTTGACCTCCTTGATGTGAGGTACATAACCTCGGTGTTCGATGGTCTTAAGTCTTCCACAAGGGAAGCATCATGTTTATAATCTCATGATTAATGATGTTGGTACGATCACTAAATTTACAAGATAAGGAGAGTTAAGGAATAAAGATAAAAAGTTAAAGTAAGAAAAAAATGTTCATAACACACTCATAATTGAAAGTTCATAATTTAGCATAAATGGAATCATGTATTATGAATTTGCTTGTATTCCTTATTATGAAGTGTTTATGTGAAATGATTATGGAAAACAGTCTAAGAAATGTTTTACGTTAAATGTTTATGAAAAATATTTTTATGTTTTCAAGAAAAGGTTTATGAAGGATGTTTTAAGAAAAACATTTAAGACATGTTTTATGAAAAACGTTCCAAAAATGTTTAACAAAAAACGCTTATGAAAAACGTTTTAAGAACAAGGTTTTTATGGGAAAAGATTTTAAAGCATGTAAAAATTATTTGTGAGATTTTGTTTGAACTTACTGAGTGAAAGCTCATTAAAAATTTCTTTATGCTATAGGTAGTCCTAAGAGTGACCAATAGAACCTATTAGATGAGCTGGGTGCTGCGGAGGATAGTTGCAAAGACTTTGGTATGGATACCACTACAGTATGCTTTCGCTAGTTTAAGAAAATGTTTTCTCACTATTTGATGTAGTGTTTTCAAAGTTTAAGAAAGTCAAAGTTTTAAGAAATGTTTTCAAAGTTTAAATTATATTTTCTTTTGCGAAATGTTTGATGTAATTAACAAAAAAAAAAAAATATTTTAGTATTTTTCTTACTAAGTAAGTAAGATTAATGTTTAAGAAATGATGTTTAAAGAAAGTCAAGTAACTGCCCGAAAAGGCAAGTTGTCCCAGGTGGTATCAAAGTGGTATCCTGTCATCCTATCTCACACTGTCATATGTCTGCTACACTATAGCTTAAGTAAGTAAGTTAAGTTAAGTAAGAAGAAAAGTTAGCATTTAATGATTACATGTTTATGTCGGGTATAGCCTTTGATATCAGCACACCTAGATGAGCAACGATAAGGCAAATGTCAAAGGATAAATGTAATGTTATGTGTTGTAATGTCCCCGCAAGTCGACGATAGTTATCGTCCATCAGTGCTATTAAGTCAATGATGATCAAACATGGTCAATGATGTTCAACAGATGGCCGACGACTCAAAAATCAAGAAGATGAGCTCATGACACATTATGATGTTTATGTGCCCAATGGTGTTCTTTGTATGGGCAAATCTCGCTCAGTTAGAAGTCATTCAGTATTGACTATACACAGAACGAGGAGAATAGATCAAGATAATGGAATAATGGACGTCCAAAAGTGATTTTTGGTGTCCAATGGAACAAGAGTGCTTGAGAGCAACTAGACGTTAGATGACTAACTATACAATCCTTTCGAGCTTAAGCATTCCATAGCTAAGCTGAGATATGCTAATGAGCTCATAACTACCCGGATGGGAATCACGATGAAGACAATGATGCCAAATCTATTAGTGAAAACCTCACGGGTTAGAGGATGGAAGCTGGAGATTTATATGTCATGAGAAAATCACAAAAAAATACAATTTTAGAATGGTTATAGGACCAAAAAATCATGGATCTTGTGGTCGAATGACCTTGATCTTTTGATAAGAATGATGCCATTTGAATGAAATGAACCCTATTTTCAAGAATAGCATTTATTGGAAGAATGCTAAACCCTTAAATGAATAGAAACTGCGCTTGAACACTGAAAGATCAGAGTTGCACAGCAGAAGTGTAGTGTTACAATTCAAGGA
The DNA here is from genome assembly GCA_946598075.1 of Artocarpus hirsutus. Taxonomy (NCBI): domain Eukaryota; kingdom Viridiplantae; phylum Streptophyta; class Magnoliopsida; order Rosales; family Moraceae; genus Artocarpus; species Artocarpus hirsutus. The sequence goes on from CAMOHE010001064.1 coordinate 30,662, forward strand.
AATAAATCAATAAAATGATGTAAGGTTTATGAAGTTCCAAGTTGGGGACTTAGATTTTATTAAGAAAGTAATGATAAAGGAAAGTATGTTAAGAACAGAACGGATGATAGGAAATAAAAGCATACCTCTTATCAAGTTTTTACGATGAAAGACACAATGTTGAGGTAGCAATATGAAAGTAAGATGAGGATAGGAAAATAAACTACCCATAAAGGTTCTAATTTTCAAGGATGAAAATTTTTAAGGAAGGTAGATTGTGACACCCAAGCATTTTTAATATATTAAAAATGCAATAACTTAAGGATTATATTAAGTAGAAATTATGTGTCACAAGGATTAATGTTTAATCTAATGTTTATGATAAAGTCTATAAAAGCAAAAATAGGATTTTTAATGGTAAAAATCATGCCATACCCTTAAATAAAAAAGGAATGATATGGAAATAAGCTGGAAAGATTAATTGTTATAAAATGTGTTGCAATAAAGGCTAAGACAAAAATACAGTTTAAGAAAAATATTGTATAATAATATGAAAAATTATATAGTATTAGAATAATACAGTGTAACGAAGTATACTGATATAGTTATGTAGTATAAAAATTACATTGCAAAAGTAATGCAGTGTAAGAATTAGACTATTTAAGGTTAACCAGTACAAAAATTAGACTGTTTAAGTTAAAGAAGTATAGTAGTAATACTGTTTGGATAATATGGATGAATAAGGAATGCTGTAGCAGTATAAAGAAGATACTGACAATATAAAAAATACTATCAGTATAAATTTAGACTGTACAAAGTTATATAATATTGGAATTACATTATATAATAGATGAAAATAAGTATGGGAGGTTGTGAGACCTCATGAATTGTATAAAAAGAACACCGACAGTATAGGAAAAATACTGATAATATAGAAAAAGGAAAGAAACAGGAATGTTATAGCGAAGTCTAGGTAATTTCAAACCTCACTTACTATATAAAGCAAATGAATTTCAAATGTTTTAAATATGTTGTATGTTTGCAAATGATATACATAAAGTTTAAAGTTCAAAATAAGATTTACAATGAATTCACAATTGTTATGTTTAAAGTAAATTTGCATTTGATATGCATAACGGTTTTAAAAGTTTAAGTTATAATTTTCAATGTATTTAAAGTAGCATTGCATGTGTTATGCAATATGATTTAAAATTTAAGTCATGTTATGCAACATGTTTGCATTTACCATGCTAAATGTTTAAATACTAAGTTATAGTACTAAAATATGTAAGCATTTGTTATGCTCACTAAAGTTAATAAGAAGGTAAAGTAAAGATTAGGGGTTGGCAATTTGGGTCACGACACGATGACACGACACAAACCTGATACGAAAAATTCAGGTTAGGGTTGGGAAAATAGGCCTCGGGTTGGAATTAGGTCAAACCCGTCTAACCCGCACAAAAAACGGGTTGGGTTCAGGTCGACTTGAATCAACATGAAATCAACCCGAAATAACTCGTCAAAAACGTGTCGAAATTATGTTTACCCAAAAATTGACCTGAAAATTGTTAATCAACCTGTGTAACCCAAATTAAACTCATATGACCTTAATGCAACCCATATAATCTGAAATTAATTTTAATGTGTCAAATTAGTCTCACATTTGTTGTATATCCAACTTGACATGATTCTAATTTCTAGCATATTTGTTTTTGTTAAACTTATGCAAATTTTTGTTAACTTTTTGATGGTTTTATTTTGTTGGGTTATTATTTATTTTGTAGGCTTATTGTTGGGTTTATCGTGTTGCAGGTCTATTGGGTTTAGCGGGTCAGTGTGTAGTGTCAACATGAGAATGCACAAAGTAACATATTGGCGGGTTGCACGGGTAGGGTCGGGTCAACCTGTCTACACATTAGGTCGTGTTGGGGTTGGGCTTTTTTTGACCCGTCGAGTCACGGGTCGGGTTCAGGTTGGCGTGTTGACTGTTTAAATAAAGCTCAACCTGACCCGTGGACCCGAATTGCCAGCCTTAGTAAAGATGAAAAGAAAGTATCATACCAGCCTCCTTGATGTGAGGTGTTGGGTTTTATTGGATTTTGTAATTCAAATACGCAGCGAAAAATTAAAAATTAATTCCCACAAAACCCTCATAAGATCCATGCAATTCGATTAGATTGATAAGAAAGTCATGGAATCTTACTAGGATGACAAAACAAGCAAGATTCTAGAAGGGAGAGAGCGGGTTTACTCCGGTGACACCCTAACTCGAGCTTTTAGTATTTAGGATCAGATTCAGACGTTGTTACTTAGAGCAACGCCCTTTGCAGGTATCCACACGAACAGACTCTCTCTCAAAAACGAATTGGTGTGCTAGCACCCTCTCTTTTGCATTAAATGACTCTCTCTTATTTTAGGGTTTTAATGTCTTTTGCCTTTTAGAATGAGAGAACGCCTTTTCTCTACTTAATTCAACTAGAAACCCTAAAACAGATATATATATATCTATTGACTTCGTAATAGAGTCAGATTTTAACTAGGGTAAACTGTAATTTGAATATGGTTTAGGGAATCTAGATAATGCCTGTAATTCGAATATGATTTAGAAAATCTAGATAATGTCAGTAATTCGAATATGATTTAGATAATCTAGATAATGTCAGATTCAATGAACATAAACATATCTAGTACATCGAATCTAGACATTATCAGGTTCATCGAACCTAGACATAGTTAACCCAAAATTCGTTCTTGGTCTGTTCTAAGTGTGCGACCCTGTAGGTTCACATAACATTGGTAGTGGGCTTGAAATTTTGTTTCTAGCCCACAAATCATAAGCGGCCTCTAGCAAGACATTATGATTACCCAAGTAATGCGAATGTCAATAATCCGACATAACCTAATCCACAATAAGTATTAAAGTCCTTTTGTCTCTAGATACCTTGATTGAACATAAGGCATGGTTTATGTCATCCTTATACTATTCAATCATATTATTTCTCGATCTTAAGTAGACTGATATTGATAACCCTTATCAATTTATTCCAGTATGTCCATACATTTTTCTTCAGTCTAACTTATCGAGGGGCCCATGGATATCTTTCTCATAATAAATGAGGGACAAATTCCTTCTTAATCACTCATATTCCTCATATGATTCACTCTATATCTAACAACAATCCATTTCATCATCTTGTTAAAGATAATATTAGATTGTGTCAAAATATAGAACTTGTCATGTAGGAAACTATGGTGATTTTAGGTCAGAGGACTAGGATAATACTATTGTGATGAGAATCACTTATGACAATTATCCATGTAGTATTCTCATAGCGGGTCAGTCCAATACATTATTTCTCAAATATGTATCATGAGTTGACTTAGTATCTCATACACATAATTAGTAAAACATAATCATCAGTCAAACTTCATACTAGTCTTCATTCCTTATTATCCCAATAATAATGACCGACTAAGGATAATTTAGAATATAATTCAATTTTCACCTAAGAGTTTTACTATCAAGTCACATACTTGATGACCTTAGGTAGAATTAACTATTCATAGAATTAGAATAAAAAACAATAATAAAAATGCCTCTTTATTAATAAAATACAAATGTAATGAAATCAATATGTGGTCATTACATAATTGGCCTTAGGCACATCACTAACATGAGGTACACAAGTAAAGTTAAAGTTTTGACCTCATTGATGTGAGGTACATGACCTCGGTGTTCGACGGTCTCAAGTCTTCCATAAGGAGAGTTAAGGAACAAAGATAAAAAGCTAAAGTAAGAAAAGAATATTCATAAGACTCTCCTAATTGAAAGTTCATAATTGAGGATAAATGGAATCATGCATTATGAATTTGCTTGTATTTCTTATTATGAACTGTTTATGTGAAATGATAATGGAAAACATTCTAAGAAATGTTTTACGTTAAATATTTATAAAAAACATTTTTATGTTTTCAAGAAAAGATTTATGAAGGACGTTTTAAGCAAAACGATTAAGAAATGTTTTATGAAAAATGTTTCGAAAATGTTTAATGAAAAACGTTTATGAATAACGTTTTAAGAATAGGGTTTTTATGGGAAAAGCTTTTAAAGCTTGTGAAAATTATTTGTGAGATTTTGTTTGAACTTACTGAACGAAAGCTCATTAAAAATTTCTTCATGTTGTAGGTAGTCCTATGGGTGACCAGTACAACCTGTTATAAGAGCTGGCTGCTATGGAGGACAGTTGCAAAGACTTGGGTATGGATACCATTGCAGTATGCTTCTGCTAGTTTAAGAAAATGTTTTCTCACTATTTGATATAGTATTTTCAAAGTTTAAGAAAGTCAAAGGTTTAAGATCTATTTTCAAAGTTTAAATTATATTTTCTTTTACAAAATGTTTCATGTTACTAAAGAAAAAAAATTATTTTAGTATTTTTCTTGCTAAGTAAGTAAGATTAATGTTTAAGAAATGATGTTTAAAGATAGTCAAGTGATTGCCCGAATGGTGGGTAGTCACATACGATACGTCATGATATGTCATGGACACTTAGCTTATCGTAATTTTATACAGTTTGAGAGTGTAGCTCTAAGCTTTTTGTGGAGTAGCATTAGAGTTGATAATTATAAAATATATATCTGGGATATTATATTTATTAATTATAGGAGCTTGAACTATATAGGTCCATCAGGTCTTCTTTGCTAGCTCATAATAAATCCAGTAACGATACGGCGTGCTTTTCTAATGAATTGGTGACTTATGTTAAATTATTAGATTGGATAAAATTTGATAGGATTAGATAATTCATGTTTATTTATCGGTTGAATTAATTTTGTAAATTAATTCAGGTTAAACTTGTTGAATTATCAGGAATATTTATTTTCTATGAGGTTATCTAGATATGACCGTGTTAATCAGATAACTTCTCTATTAGGTTATTTGAATTAAATTGAGGCTCTCTCCAAATAATCTTGCATAGAAAATAAAACATTCTCAGGGATCATATTATCACAAGTTTGGCAAGCCGATCTACTTGTTTGGCTTGCCGATGGGTTAAGTTTGGTAGGTTAATCCACTAATTCAAATTACCATTCTAACGATAATCTGATCATGCATTTTTGACACGATTTTATTAGAAGTTGATCCAAATTCAAATTTTTGAGTTCTTATCTAATAAGGATTAACCTAGGTCCGGCCTCTTTAAATAGGGTAGGAGTTTTCTCAATTATTTAGATTAGTTGAGAGGTTAAGAGTAAGTACTTTAGTTTGATAAACTCTGAAACTCCCTGAGAGCTATTATTGACAATTATGAACCTTAGCTTTAGGTCTTCTCAATTGGTTGGAAGGAGATTCACCGGTGGGAGAGCTATACTATGTGTGCCCTGATGAGACTTAGAAAATGCATTTTTTTAACGTTAAAATCAAGCATTTTGCATTAACATTTCTCATAAAATCCTCAATTATAGCATTAACATTTGTAAATAATGAAAACTGTAAAAATAATATTGTGTGATTTTATTTCAAGTTTTAAAATATTTGTAAATAAGTTTTGAGTCTGCAAATACGTTCTATTATGTCCCTAGTAATTTCTAAAAATAATCCTGAGTCTTAAATAGCAGATCTATTAAGGTTTGTTAAGTTTAGAAATTTTTATGTATTTTTAGTAATTTTTGTGTGTTTTAATGTAAAATAAATATTTTTAATATTTTTGTAAATATTATGTTTGTAAAATAATTAATTTTAGTGTGTTTGTGAGTTTTAGATTTAAAATCTAGAGGAAAAACAGAGCAAAATGGCGCGAAAACGGGCAAAAACGGACCTCAAATGCTCAAGAAATCAAAAGAATAAAAATTAAACAAAATCTAACACATGGCGCGTATTATCTGTTGGATCAACTTTAGATCAATGCATCTCAGCCGTCCGCGTGTTTTCTCCTCGCCGATCAAGTGCAGTATGGCGGTACACGTGTGTCCTGTTCTCATCCGTCGGATTAGCTTACGAAGACTTGATCTCGCGGTCATAAATGAGTCAAAGTCACGCGTGTTGACTTTCCTCAGTTGATCGAATCCATGCCGTTTAGTGGGTCAAAGTCAACGATCTAAGGGTTTCTGTGCGTCCATTCTGCATGTCACGTTACACTGGGTTGCCCAGATTTGTAAACATCCTCCGGACTAATCTGAGAGCCAAAAAAAAAAGAAAAAAAAATTAAAAAAATCAATAAAAATCAAAATTAGTTGAGGAATAATGGAGTGGTTGATTTTAAATTATTCCAAAAAATTCTCCATCATTTAAATTGTGTCCTACATCATTATCTACTTAAAAATATCTTAATAAAATAATACAAATAATTAAAAAAAATGTAAAAATATTGTAAATAGTAGATTTGCTTCTATTATAAACACCCCCCCTCTTTTCATGTAATTCATACCATTCTCCTTTGGAGAAAATTCTCTTCTTCCTTCTTCTTAGGTTAGTCTTCTTCTAAATTTTAGTTTTTATATTTTCTAAAATAATTATAGTTTTTACGTTGTAAAATGGTTGTGATTAGTAAAAATATGTGTGTTTCTACTTCGATCATGTCCTTCTAAATTCTACTTTGTTGGGGAGAGAGGGGGATATTCTGGTAAAATTAAGGTAAATATTTTTAGTGTTTCAAAGTTTTCTAAGTTGTTATAATGTAAAAATCATTTTTAGAAAAATTATAATTTTCATGTTAACTTAACTAAAATTCTTGCAAAATTATGTTTTGATTTATCATAAACATAGGATGGCACGAATAATGCTTAGAAATATTTTGATTATTCATAGATATGAAATGGCATAGTAAATTTTTAACGGTAAATTTTGTAGGTAATTTTAGTAGGTTAATTTGAAAACATACATATTTGTTAAACATGAGTTTTTGATGCATTATAGACATGAATTGGCACAATAAATACTTGGTAACTCTTGATTTATTATAGAGAAAAAAAGAATGGCATATTGCATACTTAAACCATGTTAATAAATAAGTTTAGAAAAATTAAAACATATTTAAATTAATTGCCAGAATTGAACCTTTAATCCTCGGTGTTTGTTAAAATTGTTGATACCTTTAAAACTAATTGTATTTATTGTTAAAGTTCCATCTCCAAAGTTAAATTTTGCTTATTAAAGTTCCATTTACTATTCAAATCTAAGCCACATTTCTTGTTGTTAAAATTTAAAAAAAAAATCTAAAAATGAAAAAAAGGAAAAAAATATGTAAATATTGTAAATAAATTGTGAATAAAATTTACTTTTATTTTCAGATTCTTTAGCTAAACATAATAGAACCAATATATTGGACCTTTACAATATCTTTTCCCTGTGGGATCGACTTGGACTCATCGAGATTTATTACTTGGACAACCTTATACTTGAGGTTATATCGGACATACTTTTAGACCCAAACATGCCCATACACACTCCGATCATAGATAAAGAATAACAAAGAAGGCTACTTGATTGAGGCTCTTCTAGAACGTTCTTCTCTTTATTAATTGTAGGAGCACTTCGGCATACAAAGGTTTGTAAGATCTGATTAATTTATGTATATAGCATGTCAAACTTGTATTTTAAAAAATACTCTAATTTTAAAATTTTTAAAATTCTGCTGCATACTCGTTTTTCAACAATTGGTATTAGAGCCGTAGTTTTTACCTAAATTTACGAGTTTGTGATCATGATATATATATATAAATTATGTGATCTTATTCTCTCCTATGGTTCGATTTAATTTTTTCGAGGGCCGGCACTCTAGGGAAATGTTGCCATGAGATTATATATTGAATGTTTATTAATTAATTATGGTTGATTAAATTATTATTTAATTATTTATTGATTAATTAATTTATGCCAGTTATGGTTTCTTAGAGGGTAGAAAGTGTATCTTTGTTTTTCATGTAATTAGATGACGGTCTATCATTATCATCTAGGAATTATTATTTAATTTTAAAATTTGTAAAAATTTGTTATTAAATAATCATTTGGAATGAAGACGAATCTAGAAGATGGATGACAATAGTTTAATGGTTTTTCTTAAGTTCCTTAAATTTTAATGTTTTTGAATTGTTGAAAATAAGATTGAAAAACCATGTAAAAACTATTTTTTAGAAAAATGTGAATTCATCTCTGTCTGTAGGCCGAATCCTCGGTTTGGTAGGCCGATGATCGCAGAGTGGTAGGTCAAACTTTTAGTTCAACGGGCTGATCGTAAGGCAAGATTCTGTCAGCTTTGGCAGCAGGCCAAACTCTCAAGTTTGGTAGGCTAATAAGTCATGATCGACAGGCTGATCACAAAAATCGACAGGCTGGTAGAGAGCTGTGGGTTTTTTTTAGGAAAAGTGTGTTTGTCAATGCAATTTTGATTTTATTGTTGAGACAATTCTAAGAAACATAAAATTTTATGATGACTGAAAAATTGAAGCATTTGCTCTATGCATGATTGAAGACTTGAAGATAGATACCATATGAGGATGGATGCAAATTGAAGATACAAAGATGAAGAATCGATAATATGTTTCGATTGACCTTTTGTAATCTTTATTTTTCTTTTCTCTAAAGTGGAACTATAATATTTTGGCTGTTTAGTATTATTTTGCTTGTGGCTTTGCATGATTGTTTTGCTTGTCTCCATTATAATATGATTTACTATGTATGTTGATAACATGTCATATAGAATAAGGAGTGCCACTCATTACAAATTGTTCATGCATGTTTAAAATAAAACTTGGTTTTCACAAGATTGAGTGGGAAAAGGTTTTCTAAGAGAGGACCTACGGCCTCCATCGTTAGTCCATAGGTAGCACATGGTGGTTTCGACCCCTAGGGACTTCATCATGTACCAGATTGGATCTCTGAAAGGATAATCTATTTTAGTATGATTTATTGTTGTACACCCCAAGGTGGCGATTATAAATCATGGATAAAATAGTTGAAATGATGGTTATACACTTAAATTAATTTTATTATTAATCTCCCACAGGAGCTCTGTTCATGAAATTAATGTCTAAAGAAAACGATTATTAATATATGCTGGATCAGACGGGTCCTACATGACATGTATTAATCAGAGGGGATCCGTATTCCTAATTGAATTTGGCAAGTCCCCTCTAGGCGGCTTGTTGAATTCGGAATTAGGAATTATCGTTGTAAGGTTGTGATTTTTTCAAAGTTTTGACACATAAACATAATTGTATGTTTATTTGTTTGTATTATCTTACTAAACTATTATGGATTGTTTATTTATATTTGGTATATGAATCTTTATTGTAGATTAAAATGTCTAAAAACACTTTATCTTCGATACTCGATAAAACCAATTAACTAGTGAGAATTATAATGATTAAAAGAGGAATTTGAATACCGTCCTATCTTTTGAGAAACTAAAATTTGTGCTCATAACACATTGTCCTCTCGAACCTATTGGAGAATCTATTAATGAGCAAATCCAAGCAAATGATCGCTGGAAGGATGCCAATGATCAGGCTCGCTATTATATTATGGCTAGCATGAATAACATGCTACAAGCTCAACATAAAGATTATGAGACTGTGAAGTAGATCTTGGATAATCTTGGAGACATGTTTGGAGGGCAAGCCATAACAAAACAGCAAGGGGCACTTCAAAAACTTTTGAACTGCAAACAAAAATCAGGGACTTCTATGAAGGAGCATATGATGTTAGTCATGGGTTACCTCGCTAAGGCTAAAGCCCATGGAACTAATATCAAAGTCGAGTTACATATGATAATGGTTTTTGAGACTCTATCAAAGGACTTCATCTTGTTTAGAGCTTTATATAATTTGAGTAATAGATAGGATGTGACCTTAGCAAAGATAATGAAGCAGTTACAGGAGTTTGAAAATCTGATTAGGGAAACTCCTACGGGTGGCAAGGCCAACTTGGTAGTTTCATCCAGTTCCAATCCTAATCCTAGGAATGGAAGGAAGCAGAAGGCTAAGAATGGGAAATCTTCTATTCTTGCAAGTGGCAAGAACAAGAAGAAGAAAACAAAGAACCCAAAGAAGCTGAAGTGCTTTTTTTGTGGGAAGGTTGGGCACATAAAGAAGAATTGTAAGGACTTCCTTTCTCGAGGAGGTAGGTGTAATCTTCTAGTTATTGAAACTTGTTTAGTTGACGAAACAAGTGACATTGGGGTCATAGATTCAAGAGCAACTAATCATGTTTGTGTTTCTCTGCATGGGTTTAAAGAAACGAGAGATCTGCTACATGAGGACTTCTCGCTTCGGATGGGCAATGGATTCTTGGTGTTGGCTGAAGTAGTGGTAGACATCCATCTTTATTTTGATAATTATAGGATTTTGGTTTTGCAAGATTGTTTTTATATCCTAAACTTAAAATGAATTTAATATCTATAGCTTGTTTATTTAAAGATTCTTATACAGTTTCTTTTAATAATAAAGTGGTGATTCGTAAAAATAAATCTTTTATCTATGACTGATGGATGCAAAACAATTTATATTTTATCAAACCTAAGATGGATATATTGCTTAACACTGAGGTTAATGATAATAACTCTAAAAGGCTTAAGACTTCTCACTCTAATAAGACCTATCTTTGGCATTTGTGATTAGATCATACTAGCCTGAAAAGGATTCAAAAGTTAGTAATAGATGGATCTTTAAGTCACTTAAAGGTAGAATTTATACCACAATGTAAATCTTGTTTGGAGGGCAAAATGACCAAAAGATCATTTGGGTCTAAGGGCAATAGGTCCAGAGGGTTCCAGAACTTGTGCATAGTGATGTTTGTGATTCTAGGAACATCCAGGCATGAGAAGGGTATGAGTATTTCGTTACTTTTATTGATGATTACTCAAGATATGGGTATGTCTACTTAATACTTCATAAAAGTGAAACTTTTGACAAGTTTAGGGAGTTTCAAGTTGAAGCAAAAAGCAATTAGATAAACCCATAAAGGCACTTCGATCCAATCGAGGTGGAGAATACCTCTCTGATGAGTTCTTAGAACACTTAGTAGAGAATGGGATTATATTCCATTTGACTGCTCTAGGCACTCTGCAACAGAATAGCATAGCAGAAAGAAGGAATAGGACTTTGTTGGACATGGTTAGGTCCATGATGAGTTATTCGTCATTACTTTTGTTCTTTGGGGGATATGTACTACAAATCGCATGTTATCTTTTGAACAATCTGCCTTCAAAATCAGTTCTTAAAACTACTCACAAGTTGTGGATGGGGAAGAAAACATCCTTAAACCATATGGGGATGTATAGCTCATGTCCTATATAAGGAAGCAAATAAGTTGGAAGCACATTTGGAAGTTTGTGTGTTTGTACAATATCCAAAATAGACTAAAGGGAATTATTTCTCTAACCTAAGGGAAAATAAAGCTGTGGTTTCAACAAATGCAACATTCCTTAAGGAAAGTTACATGAACGACTTTAAGTTTTGAAGTAAAGTGGTACTCAAGGAGTTGGCTAGTGACTCAATCACTCTAGGGCTTTCGATAGAAACTAATCCAATAAATGTAGAAAAACTAACTGAACAACAACCTAAGGGGCTTGGGCATCGTAGGAGGATCGGTCGAACATGATAAGGATCCTTACACTTACGAAAAGGCTATGTAGGATGTTGATTCAAAACTCTGTACAGAAGCCATAAACATTGAGATGAAGTCTATAGGGACTAATCAAGTCTAGGAACATGTAGATCTTCTCGAAGGCGTAAAACCCATAGGGTGTAAATGGATCTATAAGAGGAAAAGACGAGTAGATGGGAAAGTCAAAACCTATAAGGCTAGACTGGTAGCTAAGGGATACACGTAAAAGGAAGGAATCGATTATAAGGAAACCTTTTTGCTTGTAGCCATGCTTAAGTCCATTCGCATTCTTTTGTCCATAGCTACCGCTCTCGATTACGAGATTTAAGATGGATATCAAGACGGCCTTTCTGAATGGCTATCTTAATGAGTCCATGTATATGGTACAGCTAGACAAGTTCAAATCCCATTCTTAGAACATAAGATTTGATTAGGTGATCAAGATTTATGGGTTCAAACAAAACGTGGATGAGCCATGTGTTTACAAACACATTAAGGATGGAAATGTGGTTTTTCTACTGCTTTATGTAGATGACATTTTGCTAATTGGTAATCACATTAGGGCATTGTCATCGATCAAATTATAATTAATGAAGTATTTTGACATGAGAGGCTTGGGTGAAGCTAATTATGTTCTCAGTATCCATATATTTTGAGATAAGAGGAACCTAATGATAGCTTTGTCCTAAGCAGTCTACATAGATAAAATTCTCAAGACGTTTGCAATACAGGATTCCAAGAGAGGTGGGCAACCATCTAGGTTTGGAATTACTCTTTCTAAGAAAGACTTCCTAAAGTCTGACGAAGAAAGAAAATACACAAAGAAGGTACCTTATGCTTTGGCAGTGGGTAGTCTCATGTATGCCATGCTTTGCATATGACCGGATATTTGTTATGTGATTGGGATAGTAAGTCGATTTCAGTCAGATTTGGGACCAAACCACTAGGTTATGGTCAAGCATATTTTTAAGTACCTGAGAAGAACACGAGGGTATATGCTTATGTATTCAAATGAGGATTTAACACCTCTAGGATACACTAATTTAGATTTTCAATTCTATCTAGATTTGAGAAGATCGACTTCTGGTTTTGCATTTACTCTAGGCGGCGGTCCCATTGTTTGAAGAAGTGTTAAGCAAGATTGCACTTCGGATTCAACAATGGTAGCCAAGTATGTGGCAACTAGTGATGCTTCGAAAGAAACAGTGTGGCTCCGCAAGTTCCTTGGAAATCTTGAGGTAGTTCCTAGTATAGCTAAAGAGATACCGCTATATTGTAATAATACTATAATGATAGCTAATGCTAAGGAACCAAGATTTCAAAAGAAGAATAAGCATATTGATTGGATGTATCATATGATAAAGGACTTCATTAAGGGCGGGCATGTTGCTGTATGCAAAATCGCGTCTGAGGACAATTTAGATGATCTATTCATGAAGACACTAATTGCAACAGTTTTTGAAATGCATGTGGAGGCTATGGGGATACAAGATATGTCATATTTACTTACTTAGTGGAAATGGGAGATTGTTAGATATGTATGCCCTAAGGATTAAAATGTTATAATATGTTGTTGGAGACATTTATCAATAAAGAATTTATTTGTTGTTCATATAACAAATGTTGTATGCGTTACATTCATATTTGTTGAATGTATGATAAGCAAACAAAAGTCTAAGACTATCAGTGTTAAACCTTTAAGAATCAGCCATATGATGGATAGATTATGAGAAAGATATAAATCTTAAAGGTGATGGTCTAAATCATAAGATCTGCAATCGAAGAAATAATATTGGACGCTTTATTTATGCTAAGATTGTTATGTTGTCTACATCCCTAAAAGAAGATGACTTGTCTTAGCCATCGGAGTTGGACTCCACGAGTAGAAACATTGGTACATTGTCATGGGTGATGATGTATTAGATCGAGACATAAAGTTGAATTGATTTTGATTAATAATTCTTTCTGTTCAAATCAATTCACTTTAGACAATCATGTGTGTTATATCTTAATCTTGAAATGACTTAGAGGGCCCGTTATCTTGACTTATGTCTTTTCATGTACCACAGGATGACATCTGGATTTTATGTTTGTATGCATACTGGTACGTTAGAGACATGATTCTTGATGGCATAGACCTATTATTCATAAATATAGAATCCATAACTCCATTAGTGGAGTCAATGATATTCTTTTATATGCGTTTTCCTGTAATTGGAAGACTAGAGTGCTCAACCATTTGGAGGCATAGGTGTAATCGAATGGTATATTGTCTTGGAATGGTAAGTTTTCCAACGGTGAGATAACTAAACGTAAGATAAAAATAATCAAGAAGGTAAGATAGAATTTATCCTTGAGCCAATTATGAATATCCTATAAGGATATGACACATCATGATATGTCATGGACACTTAGCTTATTTGGAGTTTTGTAATTTTATATAGTTTAAGAGTGCAGCTTTAAGCTTTTAGTGGAGTAGCATTAGAGTTGATAATTGTAAAATATGTATTTGGGATATTACATTTTATAATTATTGGAGTTTGAACTATATAGGTCTATCAGGTCCTTTTTTCTAGCTCATAATAAATCCGATAATAATATGGCATGCTTTTCTAAAGAATTGGTGACTTATATTAAATTATTAGATCAGTTGAAATTCGATAGGATAAGATAATTCATGTCTGTTTATCGGTTGAATTAATATTATAAATTAATTCAAGATAAACTTGTTGAATTATCGGGAATATTTATTTTTCTTGAGATTATTTAAATATGAGTGTTTTGATCAAATAACTTATCTATTGAGTTATTTGAATTAAAATTAAGGCTCTATCCAAAGAATATTGGGAGCAAAATAAAAGATTCTTAAGGATCATATTATCGCAAGTTTGGCAGGCCGATCTGCTTGTTTAGCCTGCCGATAGGTTAAGTTCGACAGGTTGATCTATTAGTTCAGATTACCAATCTAACGATAATCTGATCACACATTTTTGAAGAGATTTTACTAGAAGTTGATCCAGATTAGAATTTTTGAGGCTTTATCTTATAAGGATTAACCCTAGGTCCAACCGTTATAAATAGGGAGTGAGTTTTTTTAGTTATTTAGATCAGTTGAGAAGTTAAGCATGAGTACTCTAGTTTGAGAAACTCTGAAAGTCCTTGAGAGCTATTGTTCATAATCATAAACCTTGGCTCTAGGTTTTTTCAATTGGTTCGAAAGAGAGTCATCGGTGGAAGAACTGTATTGTAATGACCGAGAAAATGTCATTAACAAATCCTAATATTTTATTGGGTTTAATTAATGAATTAACTTTTAAAAATGTGATTTTTGTAAAAGTTGTAATTTTTGTACAAAATTACGATAAAGTATGAATAAGCGGCATTGATTGCATATTTTATGGCAAATGTGATGAAATGTTGGATATGGTAAAATACAGATTTAATGAGTTGAATTACTCAGAAATCTATGAATAATATCCATAAAATGGATTTTATATCACAATTAATTGTAAAATTATAGTATAAACGAATGAACGACTAGAATGCAATTAGGACACAGAGGTTGTCCGATCCCTAATATGGGGTAGGAATGAGGCCAAAGCAGTATAAGAATACTGCTAAGTGAAAACGCAGATACAAAAAACGTTATGATTGGCCTCAAAAATTGAACGGAAAGTAAGTTAAATATTTTTATACAGTCTAAGGATAGTAAATACACTGATTTAACCACGACAGTATAAGAAAAATACTGCGTGATGAAATATTACACTGTGTGAATTTTGAGGCCAACAAAGTGGACACCCAATTGAATTTGATTGGGCCACCAAAGATAGAAAGGTGGCCCAATTGTGTGATGACACCTAGGGGTAACCATAAAGGCTACCATGAGTCACCCAATGTGATAAGGTTGCATTTAATGCATGTTATCACAAAAATTTTCACTCTTCCTCTCCAAGAACCCACGACAGCCATAGTTGAAGCATTAAGAAAATTTTCTCAACCTCAAAAATTGCAAAAAATAACCCCAAAACAATTTTAGAAGCAAGCCCCAAGGATTTTTACAAGATTAAAGGTAAAATTCTAAACTTTTTATTGGGTTTTCAAGGGGTTTTTCATGGGTTGAAGGGGAGATATTAACCCATATTATTTTTGCATGAAAAGGAGGCTTAGAGGCAGATCAAAAGGGGATTTCAAGGCTAGAAATCAAAAAGAGGTTATTTTGGTAAGTTTTGGTATTCAAAGTTTTGAATTTTTTTTTGGATTTTTGTTTTCTCAAATCCATGTGAGTTCTTAAGCTTATGGTTAATGGAATTACATGTATATGTGATGAATGACCTGTTTAGATGATGAAATCTTGATTTAAGGTGCAAAATGGCAATTTTTGCATAAAATGTTATTTTTATAATTTTATGGTTAAATTGTGTAAAAATGAAGTTTGAGCATGAAAATGACCTGAGTAAGCCATGGAATAAACTTTGCAGGGGTAGATTTGAAGTTTTGGAAAGGGATTTGATAAAAACGTCCAAGGGACTAAATTGAAAGAAAACTTTTTTTCTCGGCAGAAATGAAAAACAGCCAAAAACACCCCTGTACAGTGAGATTTTGGAAAAAGTTAAAATACAAAAGTTGTAGATCTCAATGAAATTATTAGGCTTAACAGACGGTTCATCGAAAAACTCAACCGTTTGTGAGTTTTTGAATTTTCAAGAATTTGTTAGAAGTGAAAATATAGTAAAATGGCAAAAATGTCATTTTTTAAAATGATTTAAGGTATGGTACTTCAAGCAAAAATGTTTCTTATAAAAAACAGGAATTTTTGATGTAAAGAGAAAATTTTAGCCCCGGCGGCATAATTGTCACAATTTTCGATTTAGGGGCTAAACCGTAAAGTTTTATGAAAATGGGGTTTAAGTATGAAATAAAGGGTTTTGAGCCACTAGGACATTATTTTGAAATTAATGTGTGGCCGTTTTTATTTAAAAGAACGGAATCGAGCTTAAATAGGTCAGTAGGGCCACGGAGGGCAAAATCGTCATTTTTACCTGAATAACCCGAAAGGCTCTAGAAGGGCCTTAAGTAAGAAAAGAAAGCGATTAGGAAGATTTCCACTCTTCGTAAGTGATGATAGGGTAGAATTCGACATAAATAAGAAAATTAATATTTATAGAGTTGTGTACAGTTATACAACTCGAACAATTACGTAATAAACGTTTTGTGATGAAACGTATTGAAAATTGGCTAATAATTTTATAATTGGCCAACAGGATCCTAGGAGTCTAGGAGAAAGGAGAAAGAAGTTGATTTTGTGGTGCAAAAAAACAAGTAAGTATCCTTTCCACCTACAGCATGAGATGGTAGGTGTAGAATGCGAGAATATGCATATTAAGGTATAAATTCCAATGTGAACTTGTTTGTTGCTATGAAATGAATGCCTAGAGATATAGATGCGGTACCTGTGTGTATACGATTAAAAAACCTGAGTGTATATCATGTTATGTATTGTTACATGCAATATATGGTGTATTTGTGTATACGAATAAAATACCTGAGTGTATATCATGTTATGTATTGTTACATGCAATATATGGTATACTTGTGTATACGATCATGAAAACATTGATGTTTATGAAGTAGGTACTTGTAGGTACTCTACAATGCATACGAACTTATAATTTATGGATAACATGTGAATATCATTTCATGCCTGGTATGACAACCATATTAAATGAATTGGTAAATATGTCACAAGAAGTTAAAAAAAGTGTCGTATCGACTCCCAAAGCAAGGGGAGTTTAAAGGATAAAATATGGTCACGGTGTTACGTAGACCCTAATGAAATTGCGCAATGGTACGAACACTTGGGCCCTAACGGAAGATAAGAAACAATGAAGATAAGGAAAGTTCATAAGAAAGCATAATCGAATCATGCATTCATTTGATTGTCCATGTGGGATTTATGGGATTTACTGGGCGTTAGCTCATCAAGTATTTTATGCTGTAGGTATTCCGATGAGAAGCTCAGAATAAATTCTAACGATGAGCTGGCGGACGGATAATGTGTGTAGACTGGGTATGGAGTCCGCTACTGTATGTTTCCGCTGTATGTATTAAAAGTTATTTTGAAAAGAATGGATTGAAAAGAGGAGTATTGTAAAAGTGAGAATGTTTATGTAAATGTAAGTTTGTGAAAGTATTTTGGAAAGTTGCAGAAAATTATAGTATGTGAAATATTCATTTAGTTTAAAAAAAAAAAGTCTTCTAAAATTTTGCCCCTAAGTATGTAAGAAATGATTTAATCACAGCCCGAAAAGGCGAGTTGTGACAGTTGGTATCAGAGTGGAAGTCTTGCCATCCTACCGCACACTGTCATCTGCTCCATCGCCATGGCTTAAGTAAGATAGTTTTATTTTAAGCATGAGAATGTTTAGTATGGTCAAGTATAGTATTGATACATTAATTACGATGATAAATATAGTATATGGCAGAGCCGCATCCTCATCGCGACATGGAGGCCGATAGACGAGCAAGTATAGCGTTTTGAGACGCGATGCCACCACGTTACTCTAGAAGTCGGCAGCCTATGGCGCTGACTAAATGGCTTCACATGGTTGAGGTGACCTTTGACGCATGCCACACGCCACCGCACCTCCAGGTTTTACTAGCTTCTGGATTGTTGCTATGGGAAGCGTTAGTATGGTGGTTAAGAATTGCCCCTGACGACCGACCCAAAGATTGGCCGGGTTTTAGAGGACAGATACTAGTAGAGTTTGCACCCGCACCCCCAGTAGATGCCATACATGTCCAGATAATTTCGATGCTGTGGGTAGCTTGGCGACATAGGTTGTACTTACGTGTGGAACTAATCTGGGGAAGATATGTGCGTGAGCTGGTAGACCACTACATTATAGGTTTCACCGAACCATGATGCCATTAATACCCCGAGAAATACCTTAACGGCGCATCTGCGATCTTGTTTGGAGAGATTTACCTTGGGTAGTTTAACAGCAGATGCAGTATCTGAGGAATTTTATTAGCGTCAACGACTTCCTTATGGCAGTGCTACATGCAGCACAGAATGTGGTCGCACCTTTGGAAGGTCCTCCAATGAACATGGAAGTGGACGATGATGACGATGATGACGATGATGATGATGATAGTGATGACATGGATGAAGAGCCCCAGCCTCCTGAAGTCATTATTGCAAGTGATGATGAATCTACGGATTCGAAAGAAGAAGAAGAGGATCCTGAAGAAGATCCCGATCAAAGTGATATATCGGGAGTCGAATCCGACTAAGGAAAGTTTATGAAGACTTTTGTGTAGTCTAATGTACATAGATAAAAGATTAGTAATGTTTTGAGCCTTGTGGCTTTGTATATACATGTATGTTCGGCAAGTGGTATCCTTCCCGGCAATAGGACATATGTAGCCAGAAGTGATAACTGCTCCCAGAAATGATATGAATAGTTTATGTATGAAAAGGAAAGAAAGTATGTATGTTAAGTCATGTATGTAATGAAATGAAATGTATGAAGGTTCATGAAATGAAACGTATGAAAGTTTATGAAATGAATTGTATAAAGGTTTATGAAAGGAAATGTATGAAAGTTCATGAAATGAAATGAATGAAAAGTAAATGCAATGAAATGAATGAAAAGTAATGAAATGAGTTCATGTGATTATGTATGAAAGCAAGATATTGAGTTTATGTAATGATGTATGTTGCATGTATTTATGTTATTTAAATATATGCACTTATGGATTGAATGCTATTGAGTTAATGGCATATGCTAATATAGTAACGAAATTATGCAATAGGTGTATAACAACTAACATTGATTGCGGATATACCCGGAGGACCAATGAATCTGGATTTAATGGCTATAATTATAGAAATGCAATAGAAGCTACAAGCTCAGGAGCGAGAATTGCAAAGTTTACGGGAACAATTAGCTAATTAGAATCCCGTACCACTAGCACGTGCAGATACACCACCCCCAATACCACTGCCATGACCAGCAGAACTAGCAGTCCCCGCTGCTCCGGTGGTACCCACTACCGAATTTTATGAAATATTTCAGAGGATGAAGGCCCTGGAATTTGATGGATCGACAGACCCGTTAGAGGCTGACGATTGGCTTACTAGTATCAAAAGGATACTAAAATTTATGGGACTTAGTGACCAGGAGAAAGTCCTATGCGCTTCATTCTCTCTCACCAAAGACGCTAGAAGGTGGTGGGAATCCGTAGAACGTAGAAGGAATATTGATGACATGTTGTGGTCGGATTTTGTGGAAGAATTCGACAGGGCTTACTTTAATGTGGAAACCATGGCGGCCCAACAAGAAGAATTTAACAATTTCAAGCAAGGTAATATGTCCGTAGCAGATGCTATAAAGAGGTTTAATCAGCTAACACGGCTTTGTCCTGAGTTAGTACCTACTGATCGGGAACGAATCAGGCGATTGATGAGAATGTTTAGAACTGACATTGCCCTTATAGTTGATAGTAGAGGGCAAGCTCCCAAAGACGTAGAGGATTGCATTGAACGGGCAGCCAGAGTAGAGTTCAGAATTGCCCGTGACAAAGAAGAATGAACAAGGATTTTCAAAACTCAAAAAGATGAGAAAGCCTTAGCTAAGCAAAGTCAAGTAGTTCAAGTAAAAGGGCAAGGAAATGCCTCGAGTCAAGGACCATCCCAGAACTCTCCCGTGGGACGCAGCCGTAGCATTGGCAATAAGAGGAAATGGAACGTGAGCAGTTCTAGGAATCCAAAGGGCCAACCCTAGAAGAGGATTAATGATGGAAGAAACAACAAACCCCTTTGCAACCAATGTGGGAAAAGACATGCAGGGGAATGCAAGGCAGCACTAATAAGTGCTATATATGTGGAAAGGAGGGGCACTACGCCAGAAACTGTTTTTCTAATCCTCAAGGTCTGACTAGTCAGGCACAGCAAAGGCCTCAAGGAAATCAGTTGCATGCAGCCCAAGTTCAGGCCCAGATTGAAGGCCCTAGTGTTAGTCAAGGGTGTTTAGAAGCTCCAAAACCGAGTGGGCGAATTTATGCCTACATGAAGAAAGAAGAGGACGCAGGAACTTCATCGGTGGTGACAGGTCAATTTTCTGTTGCCAACACTAATGCACATGTCTTGTTTGATTCTGGAGCAGCATATTCGTTTGCATCACTTAAGTTTGCGAAACGAATAGGAAGTAAAGGAGATAGAATAGAACAAACTTTTAAAGTTGCACTACCCTCTGGGGAGGTATTAAGTGCTGATTATTGGTTACGCCATGTACCAATAGTCATTTGTAGAAGGGAATTGTATATTGATTTGATAATAACCGATATACAAGATTACGATGTCATCCTAGGAATGGATTTCCTGGGAAAATACACGGCTAAGATTAACTATCGACACCACAAGGTTACATTTCGACCTTCCGAAAGTGAAAAGTTTGTGTATTCTAGGAAGATTCCCAAAGCTCCTAAGGCAATGATTTCAGTGTTGAAGGCAAGAAAGATGCTGGAAAGCGGATGCATCAGTTATTTGTTGAATTTAGTAAGGAAAGATCAAGAAGCTCAGTTAGGACTAGAGAAGGTCCCCATCGTAAAAGAATTCATTGATGTATTTCCCGACGAGTTGCTAGGATTGCCACCGGAACGGGAAATTTCATTTAAGATCGAATTGACGCCCGGCACAGCCCTGATTTTGAAAGCGCCATATCGAATGGCACCTGGGGAACTTAAGGAAATTCAGGCTCAACTGAAGGAATTGTTGGATAAGGGATTCATCCGACCAAGTCATTCCCCATGGGGGGCGCCTGTTCTATTTGTCAAGAAGAAGGACGGGACGTTACGAATGTGCATTGATTATCGAGAATTGAACAAAGTCACGATCAAGAACAAGTATCCACTCCCAAGGATCGATGATTTGTTCGATCAATTGAAAGGAGCATCCGTATTCTTAAAGATTGATCTGCGCTTAAGATACCATCAACTTCGAGTAAAAGAAGAAGATGTACCGAAGACGGTGTTTCGAACACGTTATGGGCATTACAAGTTTTGCGCCATGCCATTTGGACTGACCAATGCCCCAGCAGCCTTTATGGATCTCATGAACCAGATTTTAAGAAATATCTCGATAAGTTCGTCATCGTTTTCATTGACGATATTCTCATATATTCAAGAACACCAAAGGAACATGAAGAGCACTTAAGGATTGCATTGCAGTTACTGAGAGAGCATCAATTGTACGCCAGATTCTCGAAATGTGAGTTTTGGCTAGAGAAGGTTCATTTTCTTAGACACGTGGTGACACGGGATGGAATATTCGTTGATCCTTTCAAAGTGGAAGCGGTAAATAAGTGGCCAACACCGAAAAGTGTAACGAAAATCAGAAGTTTCCTTGGATTAGCAGGCTACTATCGACGTTTTGTAGAGGAATTTTCCCGACTTGCAGCACCACTCACTACACTTACACGGAAAGCAGTAAAGTACGAATAGACTAAGAAATGTGAGGAAAGTTTCAAGGAGTTAAAAAGGCGACTTACAAGTGCTCCAATGCTGATAATACCTGATCCAGACTTAGGAAAGTTTGTGATCTACAGCGACGCATCAAAAATGGGACTGGGAGCTGTATTGATGCAAAAGGGAAAGGTGATTGCATATGCATCTCGACAACTGAAGGATCATGAAAGGAATTATCCGACGCATGACTTAGAGTTAGCGGCGGTTGT
>CAMOHE010001065.1:0-15545 GCA_946598075.1 Artocarpus hirsutus
CCACTCATTCGTACTGTCCCCTCTGGGGCCCGCCCAGAGGGGACAGTACGGATGAGTGGGCGGCACGGGGATGGTCTACCAATAAGAGCCACAAGTCCGAGGGCCCCGCAAGGTGGGTCCTATGGAGGCTTGAGGGAGTACGCCTGGGCCGGATGCCACATTGTATCTTTACTTGTTTGTGTTATCTTACTAGATTGTTATTAAACGTTTGTTATATTTGATATATGATTCTTTATTATAGATCAAAATGTCTAAAAATGTTTCATCTTTGATACTTGATAAGAACACTTTAATTGGTGAGAATTATAATGATTGAAAACAGAACCTAAATATCGTCCTATACTTTGAAAAACTAAAATAACTACACCATGTCCTCCTGCTCCTACTAGTAAATCTCCAAATCCAAGCGTATGATCACTAGAAGGATGCTAATGATCAGGCCTACTACTATATCATGGCCAGCATGAATAATGTGCTACAGGCTTAACATAAAGATCATGAGACTGTTAGGCAGATTATGGATAATCTTGATATCATGTTTGGAGGCCAAGCCTTGACAAAGTGACAAAGCACTCTTTAGAAGATGCTTAACTGCAAACAAAGACCGGGGATGCCTGTGAAAGAGCATACGATGTTGGTCATGGGTTAAATCACTAAGGCTTAAACCCACAAAGCCAACATTGATGCTAAATCATAGATGTCTATAGCCTTTGAGACTCTTTCTAAGCAGTTCATAGCGGTTAGAACTCCATATAACTTGAGCAATAGACAGGATGTGACCTTAACTGAGTTGATAAAGCTATTACAAGAGTTTTAAAATCTAATCAGGGAAGCTTTGGCTGGTGGCGAGGTGAACTTGACGGTTGCATCTAGTTCTAATTTTAATTTTGGGGATGGAAAGTTAAAAAAAAGGTTAAGAATGGAAAGTCTTCTATTCAACAAAAGACAAGGATAAGAAGAAAAAGAAGAGGAACCCGAAGAAACTAAAGTGTTTCTTCTGCAGGAAGGTCGAACACATTAAATAAGGGTAAATGTAAACTTCTAGTTATTGAGACTTGTTTAGTTAAGAAATCAAATGACACTTGGGTCATAGATTCTAGAGTAACTAATCATGTTTCTCTGTAGGGATTCAAGGAAATGAGAAGTCTGCTACATGAACACTTCACGCTTTAGATGGGCGATAGATCCTTAGTGTTGGCTAAAGCAAGATGTCCCTATTTATTTTGATAGCTATAGGTGTTTAGTTTTGAGGGATTGTTTTTATGTTCCTAAACTTAAAAGCAATTTAATTCTATCGCTTGTTTATTTAAAGATTCTTATTTAATTTCTTTTGATAATAAAGTAGTGATTTTAAAAAAAATATATTATCTTGAGTGGATGGATGCAAAACAACTTATATTTTATCAAACTTAAGATGAACTCAACGTTGAACACTAAGATTAATGACAACTCTAAAAGACTTAAAACTTCTCACTCTAATAAGACTTATTTTTGGCACTTGCGATTAGGTCATATTAGCTTGAATATGATTCAAAGATTAGTAAGGAATGGACCTTTAAGTCATTTAGGGGTGGAATCTATAACACACCGTGAATCTTGTTCAGAGAGAAAAATGACCAAAAGACCACTCTGGTCTAAAGGCAATCGAGCCAAAGGGGTCCTAGAACCTATACATAGTGATATTTATTGTCCATGAACATTAAGGCATGAGGAGAGTATGAGTATTTTGTCACTTTTATTGATGATTACTCAAGATATAAGTATGTCTACCTAATGCTTCATAAGAGCGAAATTTTTGACATGTTCAGGGAGTTACGAGTTGAAGTGGATAGGCAATTAGGTAAACCCATAAAGGCACGTCGATTTGCTTGAGGTAAAGAATACCTCTTTGATGAGTTCTTAGGATACTTATTAGAGAATGAGATAGATTCTATTCCATTTGACTATGCCAAGTATTCTGCAGCAGAATAGCATGGTTGAGAGAAGGAATAGGACTTTATTGGACATGATTAGGTCTATGATGAGTTATTTGACATTGCCTTTATGCTTTTGGGAATATGCTCTACAAATCGCATGCTATCTTTTGAACAATGTGCATTCAAAATTGATTCCTAAAACTCCTCACGAGTTATGGATGGGTAGGAAGACATCTTTAAACCATATTCGCATATGGAGAGGTCATGCTCATGTCCTATTCAAGGAAGCAAAGAAGTTGGAAGCATGCTTGAAAGTGTGTGTGTGTTTGTAGGATTTCCAAAAGGGACTAAAGGGGATTATTTTTATAACTAAAAGAAAATAAAGTTGTGGTTTCAACGAATGCCATTATCTTGAAGGAAAGTTACATGAGCAATCATTCCAGAAATTCTAGTTGAATCCAATCCATTCAATGTAGAAAAACTGACCAAACAAACATGATAGAGATCCTAACACTTACAAAGGGGTTATATAGGATGTTGATTCAAAGCTTTTGATAGAAGCTATGAACGTTAAGATAAGTCTGTGAACACTAATAAAGTCTAGGAGCTTATAGACCTTCCCAAAAGAACAAAATCTATGGGGAGTAAGTGCGTCTACAAGAGGAAGAGATGTGTAGATAGAAAACTCTAAACCTATAAGGCTAGACTAGTAGCAATGGGATATAGACAAAAAGAAGGAATCAATTACGAGAAAACCTTTTCATCTGTAGTAATGCTTAAGTCCATTTGCATTCTTTTGTCTATTGCTGCCATTCTTGATTACGAGATTTGGTAAATGGATGTCAAGTTAGCCTTCCTCCATGGCTATCTTGATGAGACCATATATAAGCAATAACCGGATGAGTTCGAAGCTAAGGGTCAAGAGAATAAGGCCTGCAAGCTGTTAAATTTGATCAAGTGATCAAGACATATGGGTTTGAACAAAACATGGATAGACCATATGTTTAGAAACACATTAAGGATAAGAACATGGTTTTTTTTACTGCTTTATGTAGATGACATTCTACTCATTGGCAATGATGTTGGGGCATGTCATCAATCAAATTATGGTCAACTAAGCAGTTTGACACGAAGGATTTGAGTGAAGCTAATTATTTCTAGGTATCGAAATCTTTCAAGATTGGAAGAACAAAATGATAGCTTTATCCCAAGCTACCTACATAGATAAGATTCTTAACAAGTATGCTATGTAGAATTTGAAGAAAAGTGGGCAACCATCTAGGTTTGGAATTACTCTTTCTAAGAAAGACTCTCCAAAGTCTGATGAAGAAAAAGAATGTACAAAGAATGTGCCTTATGCTTCGGCAATAGGTAGTCTCATGTATGCTATGCTTTATACATGATCGGACATATGTTATGCAGTTGGGATTGTAAGTGGATTTCAATTGGATCCAGGACCAAGCCATTGGGTTACAGTCAGGCACATTTTCAAGTACCTAAGAATAACACCTCTTGGATACACTGATTTGGATTTTTAATCTTGTTTGGATTCACGAAGATAGACTTTAGGTTTTGTGTTTACTTTGGAAAGAGGCACCATTGTTTGGAGAAGTGTTAAGCAAGATTGCACTTCAAATTTAATGATAGAGGTCGAGTATATGGTAGCTAGTGAAGCTTTGAAAGAAGCTATGTGGCACTACAAGTTTCTTAGGGATCTTGAGGTAGTTCCTAGCATGGGAAAGCCTGTATCGTTGTATTGTGATAACACTACAACAATAGCTAATGTTATGGAACCAAGATTTCACAAGAAGAGTAAATATATACATTAGAAGTATCATGTGATAGAGAATTTCGTTGAGGATGGACATGTTGTAGTATGTAAGACAATGTCTAAGGATAATGTAGCTGATCCTTTCATAAAGACACTCTTAATGAGGGTTTTCAAGAAGCATGTAGAGGCTATGGGGATGCAAAACATGTCACGTTTACTCACTTAAGGCAAGTGGAAGATTGTTAGACTAGGTGCCCTAAGGATTGACTGATGTAATAGTTCTTGGAGACATTTAATCTATAAAGAGTTTGTTATTTATTTTCATATATTAAATATTGTCTTCTTTATATTTATTTATGTTGAATATATGATAAGCAAATAAAAGTATGAGACTGTTAGTCTAAACCTTTAGGATCGTGCATATAATGGACAGATTATACAAAAGGCATGAATCTTAAAGGTGCTATTCTAAATGATAAGGTCTAAAATCAAGGGAATAAAGTTAGGCACTTTATTCATGCTAAGATTGTTATGTTCCCTACATCTCTATTGAGAGATGACTTGTCTTAATGATCAGAGTTAGACTCTGTGAGTAGAAACATTGGTATTTTATCATGGGTGCTGATATATTAGATCGGGACAAAAAGTTGAATTGATTTGATTAATAATTCTGTTTGTTTAAATCAATTCACTTTAGACAATTATATATGTCATCTTAATCCTGAAATGAATTAATGGTCTAGTATTCTTGACTTGTATCTTTTGATGTATTAAAGGATTATATTCTAAATTAGATAATTTTATGCATACCGGTTTGTTAGAAACATGATTCTTGATTGACGTAGACTTATTATTCATGGATATAGAATCCATAGATCTTTTGTATAGTTAATGACATTATCTTTATAAGCATTATCTCATAATTGGAAAACTAGAGTGCTTAACTATTTAGATATATGATGTAACCAAATGGTATACTATTTATTAATAGTAAGTATTCTAATGGTGCAATAATAGAACATAAGATAAAAATAATCGAGAAAGGAAGATGGAATTTATCATTAAGCCAATTATGAATATCGTCTTGGGTTGTCACATATTATGATATGTCATGAATGATAAGCTTATTGAAGCTTTGTAATTTTATATAGTTTGAGAGTGTAGCTTTAATAAAACTAATATATTAATTAAAATCTTTAATTAATATATTACTCTTTTATTAATTCTTAGTAACCACACAAAATACTTGGAGCTATACTTTGGAAATAAAAAAAATATTTAATTACTCATTTCTTAGAATCATCCATTTGATATAGTCATTACATAGAAGTCGATCCTCCATAAATAATCATAATTGGAGCTAGGAAAATCTGTTAACCTCTAATTACTTTTTTATACCTAAGTGCCATTAATTCTTAAATGAAAAATAACTTCATGAACTTAATCACGAATTGAGTGCTTTTATTATTGAATCCCCAAATCAATACTCAAGAGAATTATTTTTCTGCTTCTTGCTAGAGAAGGAGTGGATTCTATGTTGTAATCTTAACATTCCAGGCTACTTATTTCATTATGCCTCCAAACTACAAAGAATAAGATTAGATCCTCAAATTTGCATCAAGTAAATCAAAAGACATAAATCCAGAAATAGGAGTCTGCTAATAACTTAGGATTTAGATCATCTTATATGTGACAATTGGTTGATGTGATTAGAACTTGCTATATTTAACGAAAATTATCAGCTATTCGTATCACATCATATCCTAGACTTGCATATGAGATTACAATGCACTCATTACATTCAGAAAGTATTAAAAACACATACACAAAAATATAATGAAGAAATTTACTTTATTTATTTATAATATGTCTTTTACAAAATATCATATATGCTTTAAGGGCATCTACTCTAACAATAATGGCCAATGAGTGAGTGATGACGCAACGACAAATTTGCAAGTTGTGGAGATGTAGTGAGAAATATTGAGGAGAAAAGAGAGAAAGAAAGAGAATAATATATCCTAGACCTATCAAAGGAGCAAAAAGAAGGATATAGAAATGGGGAAAAAAATCTAAAATAAGAGTAAAAGTGAAAATTATGTGTATTAAAATTCAAGGGGATATTTACTTTAAATAATAGAAACAATGCATGTAAGAAATCCTATTGAAATCAATAAATATAGGTCTCTCGCCCTTTTACACCAAAATGAATGAAGATTTTTGAAAAAACTTGCCAGTGAAGGAAGACCTCCAAGAGACATAGGACTTAAGAAAAAGTTAAAAGAAATCTTTTATGTATAGTCATAGTCTCTAATTTTATCAGTTTTGATGCGTAGTTCAAATGATAAAATAAAAACAAAAATGGTGGACCCCATGGATTTAATTTTATCTCTTTTCAAAGTTGGAAAGGTTAAAAATGGTGGCCCCATAGATTTATAACTTCTTTTCTTCTTAATTCACCAAACAATTTGTTGTGGGTAATCTCGGTTTCTTATTCGGCCAGGGTCAAGATTAGCTATAGTCAATAAAAATGCATAAGTTTAGAGGTTGAGATTATATAACAAGCAACCTTATCGAAGCTCTTAAAAACATTGAGATAAGACCGATCTTCACAAAGTCAAGATAGTAAAATGACCAAGTTCAAGTGTGGATCTAAGTTAGGAAACGAACCAAATTTCATATGAATCAGTTGCATAACCTCTAATCATGATTAGAGGGAAATGTCAATCGTGAGATAAAAGGGATTAAATCTAGATTATTTTGAGAAAAGAATATTCTTGGTGGTTTGAGAATTCATTCATTTTATTATTTATCTTATTGATTGATGTTTATAAATAGGGGTTGAAAGCCACGAAAAAGTCTAAGTCTCATTTTAAGTATTTGTTGTGTATATTTCTTTGAAATTATTGAAATCTCTCTCAAAGATAGCCTTAGCTCATACTGAGTGAACCACTATACTTCTTTGTATTCTTTATTATTTATGCCATTATTAATGCGTAAAAACTGAGTAATCAAACACCATGGTGAGAATTTCCTCAAGTGTTCAATTGACAAAATTCCATATTCAACACAATCTAGGCATCCAATTTCTCAAAAATCCTTCCTTCAATTTGTTTGCTCCCTTTTCCACTCTACCAAACATACAATAGAGGTGATTTCATAGAAGGGAAAATAGGAATAAGGGAGAGGGTTAAGGATTAGTAGGACTTTAGGCTTATATATAGTTGGTTGGTAAGAAAGAAATGAGGAGACAATGGATTAGGTAAAGGATAGTAAATTATTCATAACACCTCAATTTTAATCTTTACATATATGTGGACAGACTAAACAAGAGAAAAATTCATATATTATAAACGGTAACAAAAATGCCCTTTCCTTGTTCTCAATTCTTCTCACCTAGGTTATATATATGCCTTTTTTAGTTTCTTTCCTTCTTATGTTCTCTCTCTTTTCACCTAGCAAAACTTTACAAGGCTCGATTAGACCAAATTTAACAAGTGTTGTTAAATTATGGACTTCTATAATTTGTAGATATAAATTGTAGCAATTTAAACTTTTTTGTTTGAACATTGTGGTTTAAACTACAATTTGAATTGACATTTGGAAGTATAAAATTTAAACATAAATAAACATGAGAGAATGGTTAATGTACAAAAAGGATTAACGTTGACCAAAGTTAAAAGTGAATCCTCTAGTTAAAGGTTCAAAAATGTTCAAAATTAGATATACAATTCAAATTGGAGACCTAATTTAAGTAACCAAACATAAGAGAATTGTTTATGATTTCTTAATCAAATGCCAGTCCCAATATGTTTTCTCATCGTACGGTTAATTAGTTATTTTCTTGAGGAAAATTGAAAAAAAAAGGCAAATTTTAAAGGCATTTGAAAATACACAACATATTTACAATTATTAGTAAATAATAGACTGATTTCAGTTTTAAAGGTATTAATTTTACTTTTCTACACTCTGTCTCCCTCTTTCTCTCTCTCTTATACTCTCTTCTACCCCTCCAAATATATTTTATACTATATATATATATATATATATATGAAAAACGACGATAGTTTTTTTCTTTTTTAGTCCCTACATTTTTAATAAATTACACAAAACTCCCTCAAAAAATTTAAAATCTGATATTATCTTTTTAAATTTTTTAAAATATCACTTTTTGAAAAGCCTAATAGACAAAACCAAATACATTTAATGACCTAAACACTTTAGAATGTACTCCAAATAGATTTAATGATCCAAACACTTTAGAATTTACTTAAAATAAAAATGAAAAGAAAAATAAAACTTAAGGCAAAATAGTGTTTGATTAATTAAATACACAAATGTATAACGTTGACATGTTCAGTTCTCAAAATAAAAATAAATTATTAATCGTAAAATTTTTTCTTTTAATATATAAGTGTTAATTGATTGAACAATTATGAAAAGATTTTTCAAGATAAAGTTCGAAAACTCTTTAATTCCTGTGGATAAAAATTACAAATAGTTCTAAATCTAATAAAGAGAATTTTATTCTTGAAGAATTGTCAACTGATCAGGAATTGTAAGCTTTAATTTTAGAGTATAATCCTAACATGGGTGAAAAAGTTTGAAGAGTGTATATGCAAAAAAGGTTTTTTGTTAATTTTAGGATCATAATTTTCTAATGACACAATTTTGAAAATAATAAAAAAGATTCAGCTCAATTTGGCCCTTTCGACAAAACTTGCTGCCTTTGTCATTGTATATAATTAGTGCTTTTCTTATATAACATGTTTCCCTTGCATGCTTCTTATGCTTTTCGTTGTAGGCTGTGCTTTCGTTAGAGAATCATACTCAACACCTTTGTTAGAGAATCAAACTACGTAGAAGCGAAAATGAAGTTT
This sequence comes from Artocarpus hirsutus, assembly GCA_946598075.1. Classification (NCBI taxonomy): domain Eukaryota; kingdom Viridiplantae; phylum Streptophyta; class Magnoliopsida; order Rosales; family Moraceae; genus Artocarpus; species Artocarpus hirsutus. Next base: position 8,568 of record CAMOHE010001065.1, read on the forward strand.
TCTTGATGAATTGTCTCACTTTTTTTGTTATTATTTTAAAAAGAAGAGAATGAATTGAGCTCAGTAATGGAGGATCTTCTTGAATCGAAGACGAACTCCTCACGATCAAACAAATGGATGAAGCTTTTTCTTCTTCTCCTTCTCTCTCCACACGTTTTGTTTCTCTCTCTAAAAGGTGGTGTGTTTAGTATAGAAGAAACAAATAATTACTGGCAAAAGAAAAAAGGAGAAAAATTTGGACCATTCGAAATAAAGTTGAGACAAGAGAAGAGAGAGAAGAGGGAGAATAGGTATTAGGGTTTTTATCGAGGAGTAGAGGAGAAATTAATTCAGGTATTTTTGAAAGTTTAAGTGAATGTTAATTTTAATTTTCTTCAAAATATGTTATTTACCTAAGTTTTGAAAACTTTAGCCTGTTTATTTTTATTATCTCTTTATTTAGTCTAATTTCCTCGTTATCCCTTTTTTAGTTATATTATAGAATGAAGGAGCAATAAGTACATAGTTTGGAATTAGTTCTCAATTACAATATACAAATTTAATTATACATACATACATTACATATGTATGTATACATATGTTTTTGTTTTTCGTGAATCGAATGGTCATATATAACATCGTAGAATTTTCTTTCTAATAGCGTAGGAACTTATCTGTAACATTGAGATAAATTAATTAAAAAATTAATATGGTTGTTAGCATTAATTAATTGAAAATTTATGATTAAGTTTTAGTTATATTATTATTTCTGATTAATTTGCAGTTATATTTTTAACTAGCAAGTTGGTTCTTGTATAATATTACATCTCTGACAACTGTAATTATGTAACTGCTTTTTTAACAGAAAACTAGAGCAATTGAACTGAATACTTAAAGGCCAACCCGACATTTTTATTTTAAAGTGAATCATCTTAGATTTTAATTTAAAACTAGGGTCTTAAATTTAAATTTTTATTTTTAATAAATGGCCCAAGTTTATTTAAAATTATTTTTTCTTCTATTTTCTTTTTCTTCTCTCTTTCACGCTACAAACACCTAGGTTTCTTCCCCTTTCCTTCTTCCATCACTCTCTCTCTCTATTTTCTCCACATCTATATACTTTTGAGATATTCTGTAATTATAGATTGTTTTTACTATTTTAATTTAAAGACTTTGGAGCAAGTATTTTTACTTATTTACAGTAATAGTGTATTTTTGGTTTTGGATTCGCATAATTTGTATTATTTGCTTTAATTGTCTTTATCTACTAACCCCCATTTTGGGCTGTTATAGAACTTGGTATTAGAGTATAGCTTTAGATTCTATGGAATTGAGCCTGTGCGAGTTTCCAATTGTATTTTGTATTACTTGAAAAATTTTTGTGTTGGGACACGTATCGTTGAGAATACAAGTTAAAGACATAGTTGTAATGCCCGTCATTTTTCTTTTATGGACACTTAAATTATTTTAACATTAGAATGTAATATCTTAAATGCTATTATTATTAATGCTAAGTAAATTAACTTTTTGTTTAGTAATGTCACAGGTGATGGCCATATGGGATCGATGTGTTTAGGATGTTCATATAAAAAATGATAATAAGTTTAAAGTATCTTTTTTTTCTTTTTTTTTTCTAAAAGAGTTTTCAACTTGCCCTAAATTTATAATCTTTATAATGCTCTAGAGTTATTTATACCCTAGAGTTATACTCTTGATGATAACATGAATTTTGTTGCATATTTTCTTATGTTTATAATTTTAACGATATTGTGATAATTACATATATAACATTTTTTATTATTGGCATTAAAAAACTAAATAATATAAAGTTTTTAAAAAATAATGTTCAAATTAATATTTTTGGGCCCATAGGAGTAAATATTATTGTTGTGTATAAATAATTATGTATTTATAATTATATTATATTATTTTGTTTTATTTAAATACATTAAAGAAAATTATATAACATAGTGTATTATATTATGTTTGTTATATAGATTATATATTAGATTAAAGTATATAAATATATGTTTATGTTTAAAAGGAAAAAAAAACACAGCAATAGCGTGAAACTCAAAAGAAAAAAAGAAAAAAAAAAAGGAAAAGGAAAAGGAAAAATAGAAAAAAAAAGAAATCTAATTAGATTCAGATTACACTCATTTAAAAAGTGGGAAATCTAATTAGATTAGGATTAGGGTTTTCTACACTCATCCAATCTCTTCTCTCTTATAAACCTATAAATATACCTTTAAGTCGCCAAAATCTTCATTTTCTTAATTTTCAGCCAAAGAAAATTCTCTCTCTCACCCCCTCTTAGAAATCTCTCCGAGAAAGTCTCCATCATCTCTCCAATCATCAAAACCAAGAATTCATCACTCTTATTTTCTTTCAAGCCAAAGTATAAGAAATTATTTTAGAGATTTTGTTGTGCAAGTATTCGTCTTTGATGAAAAAAACATAAGAATTAGAGGTATCTATACAAGTTTTTATGTAACACCCAAATTTTTAATTAAGTTCAATTACTGTGTAAGATGGTATATTAGTGTGCCTAAATGTAATTTAAACTTAATTTAATTAATTTGTGGTGCTTTTCAATTTATTTCATCTTCTATTATTTTAATTGTTATTTTGAAATTTTAAACAAAACAAATTGTCAAATTCCAAACAAGTCCTTTTTTGCAGAAAACCTAAACAGCTTGAAATGTAATCATGAGAAAACCGGGGGTAGCCCATGGTTTTTCCAAACCAACAACCCCTTAGTTCACTTATTTAATCTCTATCCCTCACTCTCCTTCGTCACTCTCCTTCACCCTCTCAGCTCACTCTCCCTCTTTTCCTCTCTCTCACACTACCAACCTTTCTTTCTTGCCCTGTCTCAATTTTTGATTTAAAAATAAACTCAAGCTTCGATTCCTAGTAGATTGGAAGCTCAGAAACACGTTTGAATAACCACAAACTTGAATCAAAGCTCAAAATTTGAGGTTAGTTTGTTTATTTTTCAAATTTTCAAACTTTGCCCCAATTTTCTAAATTTTCATAGAATCTTGAAATCTAAGTTTTATGAGCGTAGGAAACCTTCAATCTAAGTTCATAGAACTCAATTCATCTAGAATCTAGGCTTTATTGAACAAAAATTGGATTGAATCAAGTTTCTCTCTTTTTCTTTATTTTTGGATTTCTTTGAAAATTTCTATGTAAATCTTGTTTAGAGTTGTTTAAATGTGTTCTATTATGTTTTTCTATCATTTATCAACTTTTTTATGCCTAAGAACTAGGAAAAACAGGTTAGAATGAGATTTCGAGCTCGAGCAGGCCGAGACTTAAAATCTAGAAATTTTTAGATTTTTTAGTTCGGCTAGCCGATCTTGAGCATCGATAGGCCAGACTCATGAGTTTAACATGCTGGACTCATATCATTGGTAGGCCAAACCTGGGAACAGTTCAGCAGGCCAAACCTGGAGTTCGGCAGGCCAGACCAGAAAGTTCGGCAGGCCTATCGGGCTTTATGAAAAATGACCATTTTTCACCCATTTGTACTGTTTTAAACATAGATAAAGACTTTAACCTTAAAGTATGATTTTGTGAACTTTAATGGCACCCTAAGACACCATAAGATAGCTTAGTAGTGTAGAATATACTTAGCTAGATATTGATGAATTTTGTTTACTTTTAAGGTCATTCATGGTTCCATGGATGGAGCTAACGTATAGCCGGTCAGGACTATAGTGTTAAGCATCAGTGTAAGGCATTGAGCTAAGACTTCTACCCCTTCTTTGGTAACCATGTTTTGAATGATTTTGGCCTAAAAAAATGAATTCTTCCAAAATGTTTTTTAATAAATGATTGAAAAAGATTTTTATTAGTTGTTTTCATAAACGGTTGAATGAGGTGATATTTATAATGGACCGCATAATGAATGTAAATGAATACACTTGGTAAAATGAAATTTGAATATTTATAGAAGTACATAAATGGGCATGATGCCATACTCAGAGATCGGGTCGTGTAGAGTGTGACCTTGAGGGCAGGTCCTGAAACCCAGCTGGGCCATTGTAGTGGTGATATCTATGCACTACTATAAAATGTGGATTCCACGACGGTTATAAACCGTCGTGGAAAAATTTCACGACGGTTAAAAAACCATCATGGAACCTTCAGTCGTGGAACAAGATCGAGTTTTCATGACGATTTTTTACCGTCGTGTAATAGAAGAATACACACGGAAGATGGGTGGATGGTGTAATTTTCCATGACGGTTTTCATCAAAAACTGTCATGGAAGCTCAAGATTCCACGACAGTTTTTGGTGAAAACTGTCGTGGAAGCTCGAGCTTCCACGATAGTTTTTGGTGAAAACCGTCGTAGAAGCTTGAGATTCGATGACGGTTTTCAACGAAAACTGTCCTTGAAGCTCTAGCTTCCAAAACAGTTTTTGGTGAAAACTGTCGTGGAAGCTCGTGATTCCACGACAGATTTTGTCAAAAATCGTCATAGAAATTTGGTATTTTTTGATTAAAAAAATCTCCAATAATTTTTATTTCCCATGGGATGGCCAGTCCCGTATGTTATCCATTACATCAAGGCCCTAATTGTATACAATAATTGTTGTGTATTAAAAATTGCATTGTATTTACAAGATCATTTTACATTTGAGCTATTTTGAGCACTTTGTTAATCTACTATGACGTGTACCTATCTAAAAAGCACATACCTATTTACAAATTATACCCACTCTAATCTAACTTCATGTATATCCATATGTATATAAAAATCTTTTTTTCCTAAGGCTTGTATACCACTTGTAATTATATCCCGCATGAAACGTAGAATAAAAAAACCACATTCTATGTTTCCTTGTTGTCTTTGACACTTACATTTAGAATATAGCATTCTGTTTGATCAGTTTGTGACACTGGTTCCTGCTTGAAGCTTCCAATCATTAAGCGCCTTAACAATGTATCATGTTTAAAGAATAAATAAATTAATAGATGATACAATTATGTGAGACTAAAAACAATTAATTTTATAAGACAACATTAATACTTACAATCTTGTGACTGATACGAAATCCTCACGTGGTGGGTGTTTAAGGGGGTCAAACCAATATATTTGGTCCTCCCATGGCGAAGTAAGTCCCAACATCCAATGTTCTCCAACATTGTATGGCAGGAAGAATAATTTCCCCCTTGGTGCTTGAGCTAATAGGTGGAGGAGTGATGTGGCACGCTCTCTATGATCACTTTGTAGGTCTCTTGCAGCACTTGAAATAATGGCTGGAGATATGAAGCCGAAATTTTGAGCCATGTCTTGAAGTTCACAATATTCCACAAAAAAACTACAATAAAAAATAATACAGTCAATTATTTTTAAACACCTTACAACTCTACATATATTTTTAAAATACTGAAATAAGGCTGGAGTTATCACCTGAGGTATATAAGGATACAGTTTGCCCCGATTTTTGCAAAGTTGATGAAGTCGTAAACGTCTTTATACCCTACATAGATAGGCAAATCATTGCCAGTAGCATTTACTGATATCGGGCACTAAATGGTCGACCCATCGTGCATGAAATAATGTGCATATAGAGCTAACTGCATAAATTCTTGAGGTACTGAAGCGAAGTTAAATGCATGTAGGTGCTCATTTGAAACAGTTTGTCCTTGGCGTTGTTGAACCTTAGGTTGTGATTCTCTTGCTTTTAGAGAGCTTTTCTTTTTTTGCCGTTTCTTTTCGCTTAGATCTTGGGGAACATGGCTAGGTGCTCGAATCGTCTTTGTCAATGTGATGACTTCAACTAATCTCTTTGGCCATACAACAAAGCTTCTTGTTGCTTCACCTACAGTTGTTGCTTCAAGTGTTGGAACAGGCAATTCAGCTGTTCTAACTCTGATGGTAGTAATGCTAACACACATGTTCTCTTCCCCTAATAGTCATCCATGAACTGTATCAGTTGGAAGGCTCTCCATCCACACCTTTCCAAGTGCAACAAGTGTACACCCACCATTAACTTTATCCTTAACGAAGAGCCTACATTGTTTGGGCCCTTGACGAGGAGGTGAAAATTGCACTTCTGGAGCTTTTGGAGCTTTTGTTATATTACTTAGAGGGTTATAACTAGCTTTGAAGCTGTTGCGTTGTGAGATGCTATCATCCATCAATTTGGCATGTCCTTGGGAAATGAGCTCAGTCACAAGACTTTAGAGTTCTGCAATCTCCACCTGTATCTTCGACATTTGGCAATTCAATTTTGACGATCCTGATTGGAGGTCGAAGTATTGAGACTGCTTCACATACTTTGATTGACAGTGAACATGTCCTAAATGTTTCAGTTTCCTTAGTGCCCTCGTCAAAATGTCATCATTACCGATCGATTGGAAGCTATCTTGACTTTGTTGCATTGTGTATTCATCCTGTACAACAACAACACAACCATGTTATTCAAGCAATCCTTTATCCACTCGTAGTAAAATACAAATTAATTGTTTGTGTTCAGTAGACTTATAATCAAGTTGGAAATCCCTACTACTTTTGGATTTTTAAACTGGCCATCGGGACCTTGATGTAATTTTACCCACAACTCCTCCCGTGTTGGTTGCACGCCTGTCTTTGCAAACCGTGTTACTCTATGTTAGTAACATAGTAATGAAGCAATAATTGATATATGTAGTTTGAGTTAATTAGTAACGTACCAAGGATTGCTCGAGCTCTCTATATCCCACTCGGCCAACCATAGAGCAGTATTCATTTTTTGCTCTTATTTTTCTTGCATTTGATGATAGCAGTTGGAAATCGCTGGAATGTCGATACCTCACAAAAGCTTCCCAATCGTCATCTCTTATGGAGGAGTAGTAGTGTGCTACTGTAGGAGGCCATTTATATACATTTACATCCTCCTTTGGAATGGAAAGGTATGGCTGTAAGAAGGTAACATAGAGGTTGGATCTGAACCCCTTTGCTAATTCGCCGTAAACCTTTAAAGCCCTTTTCCTATACCAAT
>CAMOHE010001067.1:0-12682 GCA_946598075.1 Artocarpus hirsutus
CAACTTTTGCTTATCAGTGGTGTACCAGAAAGATAAGGAAACATAATTATTTTGGCTTGAATTTTTTTGGGCATTTTTTAGGCTAAATATTACCAAAATAATGAAGCGAATAAGTTTGAATGAGTGCCATTTGTCTGTATGTATAAGTGGGTAAGTTAAGCATGCTTTCGTAGAAGAATCCTTTGCTAAATTCTCTGCCTTTTGTTTTCCCAAGTAACTCTCCACAACTTGCATCAGATTTCTGTCCGTAATTTTCCATCCCAGCAGAGATCAAATTTTGTTTAATTATTGCGCGCTTAATAAAGCGCCTTCCATATTCATCATCTATGGGCTTTTTGACCGTTTGATACCCCATCTCCCATAAAAGTATGGGACATAAATGAAAACGGCATGTTTGAGGTACAAGATGGTACCGTATCATATCATATTGTATAATTTTTAGGAATAATCTCTAAGATTTACCTTTAGTTTAATTTTAGTCCTCAATGTTTTAAAAGTCTCGCTTTATTCCTATTTTATTGTTTTGTCTTGGTTTTAGTCCCCCTATTAGTTTTGTGTTAAATATTTAACGGAATATTCTTAAAATATCATACTGTAATCCCTAATCTGTTATTTTGTATTACCTTTAGTCTCTGACCTATCAGTTTGTTTTACTTTTAGTCCCTAATCTTTTGCTTATACATTGGTATTAATTTTTTAAAAAATTAAAATTCATCTCATTAACAATATGATAAAATTGTTTTTTTAATCATATGCATCAAAATCGTTAAATCCAGTTTTACACTTTAGATATTTCAAATTTAGTTCCTAATAACTCTTGATTATAACAAAGAGATCAAAAGTAAAACAAAGTAATAGGTTAAAGAATAAAGTGGGACATTTAAAAAAAAAATTTGTAAATATTTAACATAAATTGACAGAGGGACCAGAACGAAACATATTAATAAATTATGGATTAAAGTGAGACTTTTGAAACGTTAAGGACTAAAATAGGACTTAGGGTACCATTTGTAAAATTAACCTTAATTTTGATACATGACGGTTTGATTTATATTATACTAAATTCATAAATTCCATTATACTATGTTTGTTTTTCATTGTATTGTATTTGTATTGAATTTTATTCAAGAAAAACTAAAGGCCTTGACACCGACCTAATTCGATTCCGATTCCCATCCAAACCTAACACTGAGAGGGTGCTATGTAAAAGTTAGAGTTGTTCAATAGGAGCTTTTTCTTCACTATTAATCAAATGTTGTATAAGTTATAACGTTGTTTGAAAATAATATATGCTTGTGTAAAAAAAAAGAGCATGAATCTCAAGAGAGAGAAAGCACATTCACGTAAAGTAGGTGGAGTAATCAGGATATGAATGTATGCCAAAATAAAGAGTTGATGGCCTAGTTATAGGGACCTTGTTTCGACAAAGTGGTTTCCTGCTAGTAGGTAGTAGGCTTGTGTAGTGGCTGATAGAATGGGACATGTGTCAGATGGTTATTGGTCATGAATTTCGCATCATCTGTTGTATCATCCAAAATGATTCTCTAAACATGGATATTTGTAGTATAAAAATGTTGTCTTATTCACAAAAAGATAGGTTTTTGAAAGATTGAAAATTTTCGATGGAAAATCAAAATGAATTTTTCAAAACAAAACTTAAAAGAAAAAAATACTTTTGAAAATTTTAAAATAAGATTTTAAAACATAAAATTAAAATGATAAAGTTTTAAGAATCCCTTATTTGTTTCATAACTGATATGAAAATTTAACTCTAAATATTTATTTAAAGTATTTGATTTATTTTATTTTTTTATTAATTGTAAGCACTTTTACTAATTTTATAAGCCAACTTAAAGCGATAATATAGCAAACTATAATGCAATAAAGATTTTCCTATAAAAAATAGCAAAATAATTACCTCTCATTGGTAATTTTATGCACTAATTATGAAAAACTATAACTACTGTCACAACAATTATAATTAACATAATTTTAAGATAGAAAATAAAAGAACAAATCAAAATTATTATATTTAAATGGAATAAATTTTTACGTTAATTTTAACAGCACTTTGTCTTATGAAATATATGAAATTGACAATATGATATGCCATATTGCCGTAAAAGACATTCTATAGAATTAAGTATTATTTCATTAATATTAATATTAATTATGCAAAATAATTAAATCACTTAAACAAAGCATGAATGAATTTATGTAAAAATGGACAGTATAACAACACTAGCAATAATTATTAAAAACTAAAAATATAATTTATTCTATAAAAAATATAAATATTATAAAACAGATACAGAGTTAAATTTTCATACCAGAGTACTATGTATATAGATCATCTTTTTGTCTCATCAAATTTTCTACTCTAATTTAGGTATTATTTTAATATTAAAAGTGAGGTTGAAGGAGTATCCTAACAGTATCTTTTTCTAAAAGAAATATTGCTAAGTCAAAGACTTAGTAGTTGAAAACAAGAAAGAACTGCAGAAAAGCCAAAAGACCTTGAGGGGTTACGTGTAAAGAAGAGGGGTGTGTGTGTGTGTGTGTGCGGGGCTTAAAATTACTATTATGATTCTTATTTTTTTGAATTATTTTATTATTGGGGGGGAGGGGGTATATAGGGCTTAAAATTACTATTCATGATTCTTATTTTTTAAAATTATTTTATTATTATTTTATTCATTTGCTGCTTGTCTCCTTATATTATAATAGAGAAATTACCAATTTCTCTTCTCTCCGTGCTATTACGCGTTCTTCACCAAGCATGTCAGAGTTCGAGATCTAGTGTGATGTGGTTCACGGGCGCAGTGTGTAGTCTTGATTTGGAGCGTCTATTGCTTAATCCAACGATTGCGACTTTGGATTGAAAAGCAGGCCAGATGGGACAAAGATATCTAATCTTGACTGTGTGAACTAGGCCTGGTGTGCTGATCTTACGGCTGTGGAGGCAAGAGCACGTGCGACCTGCTGCATGTAATCCGAAGGGTGGCCTAACTTAGTAGGGGACAACTGGCATTAGAACGAATGACCTAGATTGATTTGTCGATTGGATCCACTGGTCCAGAGGCTACCATGTGTCCTTCTTTTGATTTTTAATTTCTATTTTTTTTCAATTTCTTGTGCATTTTAGGTCTGTTTTTACCTGTTTTCATATCGTTTTGCTATGTTTTCCTTCTGATTTTAAATCTAAAATTAAAAAATATTTACAATAATTTTAAAAATATTTATTTTATAGTAAATCGCACAAAATGCACCAAAAATAAATAAAACTTCTAAAATTAATAAACCTTGACAAATATATTATCTAAGACTCAAAAATATTTTTAGAAATTATTAGAAATATTATAAAACATACTTTTAAACTCAAATCACATTTTCAAATACTTTAAGATTCAAAATAAAATTACCACATATTATTTTTATGGCTTTAATTATTTACAAACTAAATATATATTTAATACACCGAAACGACTCTAAAAATTAGTAAACATATTATTAAACATAAAAACACAGTAAAAAGCATATATTTAAATATTATTACACTCTAAGACACAGAAATACTTATTAACATAGAAATGCTATTAATTAGATAATTTAATAAGAAATAAAAGCACAAATAAATGATTTTATCCTTGTAAAATATACACTTTTATAGTCTCATCACCACTACATCCCGAGTAACTACTTGACTTAGTGGATTATAACTTCCATCTAGTGGTTTCCATCTTCAAATTAATCATTCTTTGGTGAAGCAAGTAAATCAACTACATTGATCATAAAGTTTACTCATGACAATCAGTTGGATTAATTAGATCACACCAAAGAAAGCGTCGAGTTCTGAAAAGGCATTGTCATACCCAAAGACCTCCACATGGCACCATCTTAGCCTTCTATTAGGCAAATCTCTCCTTAGAAGTTCGTGACACCTGTCATTGATCATCTAGGCTCCGAACACGGGTCAAACCGGTCCCCAACCGAATCTAAGCTAAACTTTATAAATAGGAGTATCAAATATAGGGGCATTCTTCCTTGCCTACCCTGTGTCTCCCCTTGCTCTTCGACCTGAGCATTGGATTGCCCTTGGCATATATCACACTAGTGTCCCCTTACTCTAAAACTTTCTCTTTTCTTATAGATCCGACCAGACCAGGTAGAGCCGTGTAGAAAAGGGAATTTGACCATCAAGCGGCCTTGCATTCAGTGTTGTGTTGGTTTCAAGCAGCAACAACAATAAAAAGATGTTTTAATATTATAAATTATTTAGCACCACATCATTGTAGCAATGAGACATTTTTTACAAACGTTAAAAATTTAGGGGGACTCAGTAATGTGTTTTGAAGTTTGAGAGACGAGGTAATATTTAGAGGATAGTTTAGAAACATGTTTAAAAAATTCTCCTTTCACTTTTTACCCACTTTATAAAGTTATCTAAAAACACACATTGTATTTTCATATATCACATTTATACTTTGAGATTTTGAATTAATGTTCTTTTGTTTTTTACCTGTTTTTAAGTCAATATCATAGTTAGAACCTTTCAATGAAAAAAGGTAATAATTTACCTAAACTCAAAACGTAGGCATATAAATATGATACAATTTAAGATATAAGGTGTGGGGTTTTTTTTTTTAAACATTTAAATCTAAGACACAATTTTCTTTTAAAAAAAAGAAAAATATTTTGAGGGGAAATAATCCTTTTTTATAGCCAAAATAAGTACGAGTTAATTGGGAGAATGAGGAAAATAACACAATTTGGAGGGTGAATGAAAATTAGTAGCAGATGTTTTAAGACACAGAAAATATTAGCACATTTTGTGAATAAATTTACAAAATGCCAAGAATACCACTAGGCAAATATAAGCCCCTCTATCGTCCCTCCCGCTCTCTCTTTTTTCCCCTTTCATGTGCATGAGTCTCTCCTTCTCTCTCTCCACCGGCCAAATATAGATGTTGCCGCTACCATCCTTGTCAACTCAAGTCACTCGTCGGAGGAGATTGCAGCCCCTAATCTCATCCATCGCCCATCACCACGCCGAAGAAAATGATGTTGAGCATGACATAATGTCACTCATTGTTATGCTTCACTCATTGTCGTTGCTCCACTGTTGCCGAACTAGATATGTTGTCGACCATGAGAGACAGGAGAAAGAGAAAATTGGAACTAGATCCATCTATCACCGTTGAAACAGATCCACTCATCGTCGCTCTCTCATTGTCATCGCCATGGAAGATCGTGTTGTGGAAGACAAGATCTCAATTTTCGGTGCCGATCAACCAACTAAGCCATCGCTAAGGGAGATATGGAGCTTAGTTGTAGAGGTGGCAGCGTTGGTCGAACATCGACCATGGTGGTTTTCGAGCAATAAAGAGAGACGAACAAGAAGAAGGGAGCATGAGGGAAAAAAAATAAGGAAGAGAGAGCAAAATAGCAAATTTTGGTTAAAATTAGTAAATAATGTCATATGGTTTCAAAATATGTAGTAAATATAATATAGTGAGAAATGGAGATTTATCTCATAAGAAATTGAGAATTAAAATCCCAAAATGCCCTCATTTCTTTCTCTTCAGCACCTCCCCTCTCATCCCTTGCCGACACTGACAGTGGCCATGAAATACTGTATTGATAAGTTAATACTATATTTTCAAACAACGAAAAAATTTACGAGTGATGTTGTTGATTATCACCAGCACAGGTGATGTCGTCGACAATCGAAAATTATTGTATTAACAAATAAATACTATTTTTTATGTGAATACAAAAATTTAGTGGCAACTTTACCGGACTCGAGAAATACCATATTAACATGTAAATACTATATTTTCATGTAAATGCAAAAATTTTTTGGTGGCTTTGCTAGACATCACCTATAACAACGACAACGCTGGCGGCTATGAAATACAATATTTACTTGTATTTTTATATAAATATAAAATTTTATCGACGACTTTGTTGGACCACCGGCGATAAGAAAATAGTATTTACTTTGTAAATACTATATTTATATAAAAATACAAAACTTTACAAGCGATTTTACTGAACCATTGACGGTCGAAGAATACAATGTTTACTTATAAATACTGTATTTATATGTAAATACTAAAATTTACTAGTGACTTCATTGGAAATCATCATCACCGACGATAACAGTAGTAGACAAAAACTTTATAAATATTGTATTTTTATATAAATACAAAAATTTACTAGTAATTTTATTTGACCACCAACGATAAAAAAATACAATATATACCTATAAATGCTGTATTTATATTTAAATATAAAAATTTACTAACGATGCTATCAGACCACATGTGGCTAGAAAATATAGTATTTACTTAAACATACTATATTCCTATATAAATACCAAAATTTTCTAGAGACATCGCTATACACCACTGACACCAACGTCGGGGCTGGGAAAATGCAAAGCTACTGTATTTCTAGTTAATATTGTATTTTCATCTATTACCAGATGAACAAAATAAAGACTACAAAATTGAGCAAAGAAGATAAAAAATCTAATGAAGAAAAACTAATTAAAAGCAAAAACAAACCAGATCAAAAAGAAAAACAAAAAACATATCACAAACCAAAACAAAGTAAATAGCTTTTTGTATTTTTTTAGATTTTTTTCCTTTTTCTTTCCCCTTTGTCTTTGCTGCTGTGACTCTTATTCGCCTAGCTACGCGCCGCCCCCTCCGCCGCTCTCTAACGACATCGGCCCCGAAGAAAGGCTCCCTACGTTTGATCTACATAATTTAGACCTCATTGCATTGAAGCTCTGCTGTTTCCGCCACCAAACAAAGCCCCAAATCTTGGCCAAAGTCGAATCTTCATCGAATCTCAGTCGATGTCACTACAAATCGGAAAGCTGAGCAGAGAGCTGGGCTTTGTCGTCATGATTGTGGCTTTGGTGGTCACGATCTTGCAAGCTGACTCAGGCGATGCTCCAATTGCATAACTCGTTGAAGATGCTGACCACAGTGGTCGAAATTGGTGGTTCTGTCGAAGATGACAGACAAGATCGGCCATTGGAGGTTATTCCGTTGATGGAGGAGAAAGAGAGGAGAAACTAGAGGAGAGAGACACGGGGAGAGAGGGAAATAGAGGAGAGAGAAATATAAGTCAAGAAGGTATTTTTAGGTTTGTAGTTGCTTTAAATTACGATTTATTCAAATATGATATTTATTTTACAAAGAAAATAGTTTAAGGGTTAAATTAAAACACTTTTAAATATAAAGACTAGTTTTAGAAAGAGAAAAAAGTTGAACAACCTCTCATGCATGTAACTCTTAATATAGAGGAGAGTAAATATGGAAACATATCCAAACTAGAAGTCATATTTCCATGAAATCTGCTATTTCCTATAAATGCCCGAGTTAATCTGTGCACTGCTTAATGGTCTTAGCAATTATTGGGCCCACTCAACAGATTGTCCGCATGTTTTCCATATTTTATCTCACCGATTCATTGAATCAAATCCTTGGGAAAGTTTCCTGGCATTGTGCCATGTCAATGATCAAAATAGTTATCTACTTATAAGCTTGTATTACTACTACAACTAAAAAAATGTTCCGTATGCTTGTTTAAGAGATTATCTGCATATTTCATGTAACCTAATGTGCATATTTTAATATAAACAGAAGGTTCAAGATACTTGAGGTTTACTCTTACTCCTTAATGTATAAAAGTCTTATTTTAGTCCATAATTTATTATTGTTTTTTTAGTTTTCTTTCCTCTATTAATTAGAAATTAATAAGGTGTTTGACATAGTAGTTAGAACTATTGGTTAGAACTGTAAACATTATAGCATGTGAGAGTTTTACATTATAGCAACTTTTTTGCCTTTACTGTACCATGTGAGAGCTTTACACTGTTCTTAAATGAAAAGTTGATTATAACCAACTATTTCCAAAGACCCTGTAAATATTTAAGGAAACTTTTAAAATGTCTCATTTTAGTCTATAATCTGTTATTTTGTTTTACTTTTGATTCCTTTGTTATAATTATGAGTTATTAGAGACTAAAATTTTAAAAATCTAACATAAAAACTTATTATAATAGTTTTAATGATGTAATTAAAAAAGTCAATTTTATAAGATTGTTAGTAAAATAAACTTTAATTTAGAACAAGATAATTTAAATTTTTAATGCTAGTTTATAAGTATTGAATAATCATGTATTTTAAATAACAAGCAATGCATTCTGATTTACAAGTGTATATTTATGTACTAGGTTGAATAATCATAATGATGAATGCTATAGGTACTACGTATACAAGTGTATATATAATATACTGATATTAAATATTCAATTTTATCTTTAAAAAATAAAGCTTATCTAAAAAACAATATGATAAATTGTTTTTTATTTTTGTTATATGAATCAAAATCGTTGTATTCATTTTCTCATTTTATTTTATTTTATTTGAATTTTATTCTTAATAATACCTTGTTAAAGGAGATATCAAAAGTGAAACAAAGTAATAAATTAGAGACCGAAACATAATATTTTATACGTTAAATATTTAACCTCCAACTAATGGAAAGACCAAAACTAAAACAAAGTACAAGACTAGGGACTAAAATAAGACTTTTCTAAATGTTAGATACAAAACCGAGACTAAAGGTAAATTTCAAAGACCATTTGTAAAATCAACCTTTATAATTAAAATAAAATAAAAAATGATCGAATTTTGTCATACTTAGATAGTGTAAAAGCATAGGGTTTAAATTTTACGTAATTTATCTTTTCAAGAAAAAAAATGGAAACACAAGAAGTGAAGTTTAAAACTTTTAAGGGGTGTTTGATGGTTATAGTCTGAACCACTTTTTCAATTATAAATAATGTAAAAATTTCTTATGCTACAGTAAAAACAGTTCTAACCAACCGTTTTAATCACCTTGCCAAACACTCTGTACGTGAAACAAGCATGGAGAACTCATGTTCCCATATACAACAATTAAAAGAAAAAAGTCCAGTTTTTGCTTTGACAATAACTCAGGCAAGCCAAGCATTTTAGAATCTTTTAGACCATTAACCACCATTCATGTCTTCTTGCTATTTCCAATTGTTGCGTGGAAACTCATTCTTCCTTAAAAACACGACAAATGTATATACCAATGAATCTTCTTCTAAATCCAATTCGTATTAATTTCATAAATAGTTTCTAAAGTTTACTTTTAATACTTAACATTTAAAAAGTTATATATTAGTCTTTAATCTTTTATTTTATTTCAGTTTCAGTCCATTTGTTAATTAGACTTTAAATATTCAATGGAAAATTTTTAAAAATTCCCTTTTGAGTTCCTAATTTATTACTTTGTCCATTTTTGGTCTCCTTGTTATACATAAGAGTTATAAGAGATAAATTTGAAAAATTATAAAGTGAAAAACTAAATATAATATTTTGATGTATGTAATTAAAAAAATTATCAGATTGTTAGTTAGATGAATTTTAATTTTAAAAAAATAAGCTGAATTTTTAATACCAGTATCTAAATATTCAACTTTATATTTAAAAAAATTTAAAGCTCATCTAAAAAATAATATGATAATTTTTTTATTATTTTAGTTACATTAATAATACATTGCTAATGGAGGGATAAAAAATGAAACAAAGTAATATATTAGAGACCAAAAATGAAACAAAGTAATTGATTAAGAACTAAAGTGGAATACTTTAAGAATATTTCGTTAAATATTTAATACCCAACTAGTGAAGGGACCAAAAGTGAAACAAAGTAAAAAATTAAGTATCAAAATTGGACTTTTTAGACGTTAAGGACTAAATTGATGGTAAGGCTAAAGTTCAAAACCTTTGTGAAATTAACTCATCCAATAACTAAATATCATAGGAAACTAAGTACATCAAAGGGAGTGCAAGGGTTTTCTTCTCTTAATATGCACGAAATGGTCGAAAACCCATCCAGAAGCCCTTTTAAGTCCTTGGTACAAGCAGAAGTACTCAAGTTTGAGTAAGAGTTTACAAATTGTTATTTTAACTGCTATAATGTAAAGCTCTCATATGCTGTAATAAAATCACTCTAACTTTTAGTTTTAACTACTTTGCCAAACACACTCTTTTCTTTTCTCTTTTCTCCATTCTGTGATGGGATAAGCAATATGCTTGTACTTGTCCAATACGCGGAATTAATAATTTTGTTGCACACCGTGATAATTAATTACTATTATTCAAACGTTGAATTCATAACAATCTCATGCTTAGATAATTGGTTAATTCAATCCTATTTTAATTTATGAATTGCGTTAATTATTATATACTTGAATAAATTATTAATTCCAATTAAAAAATTTTTGAATTAAAATGATTATATTATTTTAAAATAAATTAATTTTTGCAAAATATATATTGGATTAATACTAGATTATTACTCACACTTTGAATTATAATATGATATTGAAGCTCAGTATCTGACTCCCTCAAAGGAACCCTAGGTGCACGCATAAATTTCAAAATTTTATGTAATTAATCTTCAAAAGGCATGACTAAATAAAATATTTAACCATTTTCAAAAGCAGTGTGACACCCATCCAAATGTTCTCATCTATTTTTTTGTCTATGTTTTGGTAGACTACAAAAGGAAGGAGGAAAACATAGTGGAATATTAAAGAAGAAAAGAAAATCTCGCATTGTTTAGTAGAACAAAAAATAATAAGAAAAAGATTGAATTTATAGAGTCCGCCATTTCTTGTCCTTCCATTAATGTTGTTAGAAAGAAAATAACGTGTAGAATTAATTATTTTGACCTTAGTCACATAAGGGCATAATTATATAAAATAAACTCGATTAGATTTTTATTTTTTGCTTTTCTTTTTCTTTCTTTTCAAACCATATGATAATTGCTTCACCATGTAGTATTTTTCTTTTTCTTTTTCCTTTTCTTTTCTTTTTTTTTTATCCCTCCTAACCGTAGTATTAAAGATTTATCGCCAATTCAGGTGATAAGTTAACCACCAACAGAACTTAACCTTAATGATTACGCTTTTTCAGACAGAGTAAATAAATAAATAAGAACATAATGATTATGTTTGTTTAGAGTTCACAACTCTAAATTATTGTTCCTCTTAAAATGTTTGCTTGGAAACAAATAAGAACTTAATGATTGTGTTTGTTTAGAGTTCAGGCAACTGTAATTATTATTCCTCTTAAAATGTTTGCTTGGAATTCTTCACCCTCATTATGACCGGACCCTAATTTTTCAAGTATTGACTATCATAATAATGCATGATAAGAATAGCCAATGAAGGAGAGGAAAAAGTTTTTCAGTAGAAGCACAAGTCAAAAAATTAGATAAAATATTTTAATAAATGGAGAGATAGTTTGACTTTTTAACTATAAAGTAGGGAGAGAGTCATAATTTGTCCTATAAAATAAAGGTACAACAACACATGTTAATTATGATGATGCCCGACAATACTCGATCAACCTAAGCCTTCGTCTAGGGAAGGCACGGCTTCTCGGACACCCCCTCCAGATGGTGGGCTAAAGGTCAGTGTTGACGCTGCAGTGGTTAAGTCTATGGATTTTGCTTCGGTTAGGGAATTATTCGCGATTCTAGTGGGGCGGTTCTTGGTGCCTTCTCAAAACAAATGCTGGAAGCCATTTCTCCTTTCCTTGCTGAGTGCCACGCCTTGAGAGAGGCCCTATGTTTTGCCATTGAACAAGGGTGGAGAATCCCAATTACTAAGACTGATGCAACTAGAGTCGTAGACAGCGTTGCAGAAGTGTTGGACCCTAATTGGCCCATGTGGAGCATTCAAAATGAACGTCAACTACCGTGCGGTTATTCCGGCAGTAACCATCCTCAACTGGTTATAACCGTGTGATGGTGACAGTTATAAAATCATTCTCGTTTTTGGTCCCTGAACACACAACGAAAAACAAAAGAAAAACACAGTGTTCAGAAGTTCAAAACACAGCGTGGAATCATTGTGTGTATTGGGCCGAATTTATAAAGCACAAACTCAATGGCAGGAGATACAAATTGATTCTATTCATGCTTCCGTTTTGTGAATTTAAGTTGTTTTTAATTGATTAAAAACAACTAACAAGAAGTAGATGTTCTAGGCTCTCATGGAGTTCTGATTGCTGATATTTTGTCGTTTTTTTAGTTGACTTAGATCGTACTTGCATGTATGCTCCTCATTCTGCTAATGGGATGGCTCACTCTCTTGCCATATATGGCTTTCTTTCTTTTGCTTCTTGCTAGTGGACTGATGCTCTGCTGATTTGGTTGTCCAGTTCTGTTTGTAAGGACTTTGTTTCAGTTTAATAGAAGTTCAATCAAGTTTCCATTCAAAGAAACAAAAAACATCGTAATTATTTAGTGGGGGTGCAATTATATATATATTGTACAGTTAGGACTAATCTATAATTTTTAAAACATTTTGGGAAAAAAATCTAAGGTTCAAAAATTTAGTAGGGTACGTGCCCCTACTCAGTATATAAGTAAACACTCATCTTATACAACAATGCTAGCTTTTAAGCAAACTTTTGACGCTAACAGCTTGTTAGATGATGAAAGTCTAGAACTAAGATCCTTTGCCATCTCATTTGTGGTCTTAGTGGTTACCGCTTATTTAATTTCTCTGGACTAGGCAATATGAAGACACCACCGATATATTTTTAATAAAAAAAAAAAA
>CAMOHE010001067.1:12702-36150 GCA_946598075.1 Artocarpus hirsutus
GATCGTACTTGCATGTATGCTCCTCATTCTGCTAATGGGATGGCTCACTCTCTTGCCATATATGGCTTTCTTTCTTTTGCTTCTTGCTAGTGGACTGATGCTCTGCTGATTTGGTTGTCCAGTTCTGTTTGTAAGGACTTTGTTTCAGTTTAATAGAAGTTCAATCAAGTTTCCATTCAAAGAAACAAAAAACATCGTAATTATTTAGTGGGGGTGCAATTATATATATATTGTACAGTTAGGACTAATCTATAATTTTTAAAACATTTTGGGAAAAAAATCTAAGGTTCAAAAATTTAGTAGGGTACGTGCCCCTACTCAGTATATAAGTAAACACTCATCTTATACAACAATGCTAGCTTTTAAGCAAACTTTTGACGCTAACAGCTTGTTAGATGATGAAAGTCTAGAACTAAGATCCTTTGCCATCTCATTTGTGGTCTTAGTGGTTACCGCTTATTTAATTTCTCTGGACTAGGCAATATGAAGACACCACCGATATATTTTTAATAAAAAAAAAAAACAATGTTCTAGAATTTGGTTTTAGAATGTAGCCCATAGTCTTGCTTGCTAAGGTTGTTTTTCTAGTGTTTTAATTTGAGCCTTAGCCGCGTAGGAGTCGGATTCTGTTTGCTAACCTGCTTTCTTAAATGTTGATTTAGACCCCGTTTTTGTAAAAGGCGTGTGTTATTCACTGTTTTATAAATCACATAAAAAAAATCCCCTTTTGTTAGAAACGAATCTTACATGTGTTGTGGTACAAACTTCACATTGGCATATAAAATAGAAAAACGCATTCTTAGGAGGCACATTGTACTTATTTGCTTAGAATTGTGTTCGTCTATTACCTCCACTTAAAATCATATCTGCAGTATTTTATAGGTGGGTCCACCATTCATCACAATTATATTGTTTTAAGGATTATTTTTACAAATTTCGCCATCTACCTATCACATTTTACTTTGTTTTTGATTTTATAAACAGTCAAAATACTTCCTAATCTGTAAAAAATTATTCAAAGTTCTTCGTCCGTCTACTTCCGTATATTTTTTTGATGGAGTTGCTGACATGACATTCATTAAAAGTTAATTAAAACAAATAAACTCTAATTAAATGAACAAAAAATAATTAAATATTAAGAAGATAATTGAAAAACACCCCAACTAATATTTACCATTGATCCAAGTATACCCAATCTCAGCTCTCCATCGTTTTTAGATAAAAACAATAGAAACAAAACATAAAAAAACCTAGCAGCCACCCTTCCCCTCTGCTGCCACCAACGTTGCGTCATGTTGCCGCCGTCGTGAACCGCTGATGCAGCCGGTGTCGCCACGCCCATCGCCTCGCTGTTGCACCCCCACGCGATCCCGTTGTTAACCCAAACACCAAGAACGACGAACAATTGCGACTCTTGGTTTGCAGGTTGCAAAAGTCTCTGGTCCGTTCGTTGCGACAAAATTGCGGCCTACAGGTTGCGATGGAAGCCACAGGTCACGATGGTGGCCTGCGTGATTTCCTGA
Source organism: Artocarpus hirsutus (assembly GCA_946598075.1). Lineage (NCBI taxonomy): Eukaryota > Viridiplantae > Streptophyta > Magnoliopsida > Rosales > Moraceae > Artocarpus > Artocarpus hirsutus. Next base: position 14,226 of record CAMOHE010001067.1, read on the forward strand.
CCTATTGACCACTCTTGCGACCTTCAAGACCCATCGTCACGATGTCAGGACAAAGGTTGCAACAATAGGTCCCCATTGCGATCTATGCCCAACAACGCCATTGTCGGTGGTCTTGGTGGCTCTGGTGTGGTTGACGACACCACTGGAGAGTTGGGTGATTGAAAGGTGGGGGAGAAAAATAAGGGTACAGATCAAATGGAAAATTAGATCCAACGGTTGATAGTTTTTAAAATTAAATTTTCATAGTTTTTTTTTTTTTGTTTTCTTAATATTTAATTATTTGTGCACATTTAATTAGTATTTATTTGTTTTTATTATTAGTATTTAAATGATTTTTTTTTCATAAACAGAATTAGGTAGAATAAGCATTTTACATTCAATGTCTACACTTCTGTCATATTATCACGTGTTGATGTCTGGACAAAGTATCATGTGCGGCTGTGCATGGTTGTTGGACTAATAGCTTCGCATTGAGTTGGTCTACAAAAGGAAAAATTCCTCGGAATAACGTAACGCTGGAGGTGTGTCTACCGAAGATACTTCCATACTTAAGTAACATACTGAGACAAAAGTGGAAAGCCAAAGTACATGCAAGGTAAGAATGTTTGTACCTGGATGAGTTAATTAGTGTGATATTTATAGGGTACCATAGATTTGGATAGCGATCGGATCCAACTCGACTCCTCAAAGGACCCGAAGATATCATCGTTGCGGGAATTGTTGATCATGTGTTGTGTGTCCCATGATCCAACATAACAGGAGCCCCTATGGGAATTTCAAAGAGGGTGCCATGTGGAGATCCCGTTTGAGCTTTCTTTGAAAAGGGACTTTCCTCCAAAAGTTGGGTGTTATTTGGTAAGTGGAGATCGTGCAGCCGCTTACTCTGCACAGCAACTCAATGTCAGTCAAAAGCCAACATTGTCGGTAACAAAGTAGTTACACCACTGGTACAAATCAGATATTAAACTATACTTATTTAACGATATTTTCTAAAAAAAACTATCATCTAATTTGTCTAAAATAGCTTGTCCGTGTTTTAGAGAATATTAATATTCTCGAACAATGGATGGAATTTTTCTTGCTCTTTTTTTTTTCTAAAAATTTTTGAATTTTTCTATTCCTTACTTAAATTTTGAACAATCACTTCTATTCCACTTTATTTAGTTTACAAGCTCTAAAGTTTTTCTTTTAAATTCCATCTTCTCTCTTGAAGTTTTCTCTATCTCTTTCTTTCTCGCCTCCTAACTCTCTCTTTAATTCTATCTTCTCAACATTTAACAATTTTCTCTAAGTTTCCTCCCTCATCTTTTTTAAACTCCTCACTTCCTCAACCACCGCTATCAAGATCCTCATTTTTGTCACATCTGTCATTGTTGCAGTCGTCATCGTTGTTGTCACTGCCGTGGCCATCGCCACCCCATTGAGCACCAAAATTTGGGTACTTTTTTATTTTTTTTTCGAATTTAACTTGTTTTTGTTTAGATTTATAGTTTTTCTTTGCATTTGATTAAGTATTATTTGTTCTTAGATTTTGTAGAGAAATTTTGTTTATAGTTTTAGAAATAAATATGTTATATCCATATTGATTATATATGATAAGGAGAATTTGTAAGGTATGTTTTTGAAAATTGTTATGTTTAGATTAATGAGATATGAATTTAGTTTATTAAAAAGGTGGATGTGAATTAGTGAATAAAATATCCTTGATCAATGATCAATGATCTTTTGGGAATGATCGTGTTGGTGGCTGACAACACCCGTAACGTCGTGATTTGTTTTCTTAAAGTTTACACCTATGTTTCAAGCAAAAGCACGATAATGTGCCCTTAAAAAAAAGCACAATGACAAGAACATGAAAAGGTTTCCATGATTTACATGCTTGTCATCCATGAAGCCATACCAATCATGATATGAGGATAATAAGAATATTCTTTGGTCAAAAAATGGTAATATTATAAGCCAAAATGAAAAACAAGTTCTCATTTAGCTAAGAAAAAAATGAAGAATGAAATAATAAAATAAAAATTAGGCCTATATATGTAGTAATATTATTTATATGTTATCCCAAAGGCAAAAAATATGTACGTTGCCAACGACATAGCTCCAAGGTCCACATGGCAGCCAAACATTAATTCTACTTGTGGATCAGTTTATTCCGTTATTTGTATCATGATTCCGTAAAACACAACTTAACCTTATCCAATGATAGCATTATTTAAAAAAAAAAAAAAAAAAAAAAACAAAGACAAGAGCCTGGTATTGCTTTTGGAGGTTGGTTAGTTTTTATAACTGCCTATAATCATCTACAGTAAATTAAGATATTTGGTAAACTTTGTTTTTGTCCAGTAACTTCTAACAATTGTTACCTATTACAAAACTTTAAAAACACACCAGGGATTGTGTTCTTTTTACAGCAACTTTTGTTATCATAATTCAAATTTACAAAACTTATCTTAATAATATTAAATTCTCAATCTATTCATTTTTTCACAACAAATTAGATAACATATGTTTTTTTAAATAAAGATTTGTTTAAACGGTACACGTTTATTGACAAAATTTCAAATTTCATTAAAAAATTTATAAATTTTTTATTTTTGTCATTATATTTACACAATAATTTGTACATATTTTACTAAAACACCTAGAATTTTGGTTATCATATTCATAACACCTTTAAAAAAATTTACAAAACATCTACTTGTTTCCTATCAACAACACAACTTAACATACCAAAGCGGCCAAGGTAATACAATATTTGCATTCCAAGTGAAAAATAGATAGCGTACATCTTATATGTCTGCATTTTAGTAGGAAGACAAAACAAAAAGCTTATGCAAGCCAAATATATCCAAGCAAAAACAATAATGAAAATAATAATAACTGACCTCTTTGGTAGAAAAAAATTATGATAATTGACTTCATGCCTGAGCTTTGCCCATATGTTAGATTGCATGGAGACACCAAAACATACATAAGCCAAAAAGTTGGCCCACTTGAGGCTAGGACCCAGGGTTAAAATGGGTCCCATATGGTTGTTTCTTTGTTTGAGAGAGAAAGGACACTGCCATGAATCTCATCTACCCATTATGCGGATAACTGCTCAGGATTCAATGGACATGGACAGCTGTTGTTTGGTCATGGACGGAGTGCCCATCGCTTGATTTTTCTTTTTTGTGTATTCTTTTCTTAATTTTGCTTCCCAACAATCTTTGGTCTTGGTTTCATCACAAGAGAAATAAAACAAAGAAGGGGAAAAGAACTACAATGGGTCCTCTCTTTTGTTTTGTTTTCTTTTCGGATTTCTTTTTAGCTTTTTTAGACCTTGTATTTTGAAGGTATAAAGAAGTTATACATTGTATTTTAAATTGTTGTACACTTATATTTTTAAATTGTTAACTATTTATGCTAATTGACTAGAAAATAGAGAGGAATTGTATTTTTTGTATTAATACTTTATAAAGCATTTGTGCATGGGTTTTATAGAAAAAGAATACCCACCAATTAAAGGTCTGACTTCTATAATCAAGATACAAATCAAGATATCAATCACTTATGATAAATCTATATGACATATTCACACACACAAAAATAAAAAAGGATCATTTTACAATCAATCTAATACCTCAACGCTCCCTCTCAAGTTGGTGTTTAGATGTCACACATGCCCAACTTGTTTAAAAACTTTGAGAACACTTGATTCGAGGTAACATTGGTTAAGATATCAACCAATTAGACTTTTTATCGAATCTTAGGCAACTCTATAATTTTTCCATCTAGTTTTTCCTTAATGAAGAATTTGTCAACCTCAACATGCTTTGTGGGATCATGTTGAATAGGATTGTGAGTAATATCACATGTTGGTTTATTATCACAATGAAGTTGAAATGGTTGCTAACCACAATGCTTCAAATGTCCAAGTGTCATACCTCTGAATTTAATGCCTACAATTGAGTGTGCAACAACTTTTTTTTTGCTTCTCCATGTATTAAGATCACCTCCTACAAAGCTGAAATAACTTGAAGCAGATCGTTTGTCATCTACTACTCTAGTTATGCTTTGATGACTTGTATTCTTAAAGAACCAAATTCCCTTTCTAGGGGCATCTTTTAGATACCTCAAGATACGCATAACTACATTTATATGTTGCTCTCCAAGATTATGCATGCATTGGTTGACAATACTCAATGTATGAGCAAGGCCTGGCCTTGTGTGTACTAACTACGACAATCTCCCTACCAGTCTCTGGTATCTTCTTTTATCACTTGGTACTTGGTTAGGCTCGACACATAACTTTAAACCTTTTTCCACAACTTCATCAACTGGTTGACATTTTGGCATCTATGTTTCTTTCACTAAATCTAAAGCATATTTTCTTTGAGATAAAAAGAATCCTTTATAAGATCGAGATACTTCGATACCAAGAAAATATTTTAGAGAACCTAGATGTTTCATTTCAAATTCTCTGAGCAAGTAATTTTATAAAGCCAAAAATTTTATCCAAGATCATTTCCTGTAACCACTGTATCATCCACATATACAATGAGTGCAATGATCTTAACCTATTGTTTCTTTAGGAATAGTGTTGGTTTGAATTACTTTGATGGTAGCCAAAGTCTATTATAGACTTGGTGAACTTTTTAAACCATGCTCTAAGAGATTGTTTCAATCTATACAGTAATTTCTTTAGTCTACATCTTTTGACTATGCCTTTCTGGTGTCATTCACACTGGTGGGATATTCATGTAGACTTATTCAGACAGTTCACCGTGTAGAAAGGTATTCTTCATATCAAATTATTGCAATGGCCAACTTGAGTTCGCATGAAAGACATCAAGACAAGAACTGTGTTGATTTTCTCTACGGGTGCAAATGTCTCCGTATAGTCTATCCCATAGGTTTGGGTGTACTCTTTTGCCACTTGTCTTGTTTTAAAGCGTTTAATCATGCATCTACTTTGTTTTCATAGTGTAAATCTAACAACATCCAATTGGTTTCTTTCGTGGTGGACGATTAACGAACTCCCATGTTTCATTTTTCTACAAGGATTTTATTTCCTTATTCACTGCAGCTTTCCATCTTAGATCAGCTAAGGCTTCTTGCATATTGTTAGGAATCGATAAAATAGACAAGTGATTTACAAATGACTTATTTAATTCTAACAGACGATGCTTAGACATATTTAGCTTTACTCGAAAGTTCGGGTTCATATATGGGTTTAGGAATACCTCTGGTATGACAGTGTGGTGATTTGGAACAGCCTCGGCAGGCGATTGGTATGGCATGTTAGATGGGGGTAGAGTCACATGCACAGTTGGAGCTTCAGTGTCACTTTCCTCAGTTTTTTAGCACTCATGACCATTTCGACCCAAAGTTATGCCACTCCAATCCAATTCACCCACTTCTTGTTCAACTGGCACAATTTGTGAGTTATCACCGCTAGAATCCAAGTGCATACTACTTTTATCCACGTTACGCACATCCTGGTTATGAGATTCAGGAAGTTCGCTTACCTTATCGTAGTCTAGAGTTTGAATTTTTTTACTGGTATGCCCCTGAAGTTTAGACTTGGTGCAAAAATACATGGTGCGTTCATAGAAAATGACATCTAATGTGACAAACATTAATTGAGTTAGAGGCTGATAACATCTATATCCCTTTTGATTAGTAGCATATCCTAGGAAAACACATCACAATACTTGAGGTGTTAACTGTTGCTTTGATGCTTTTGGAGGTGTACAAATGCTATACAACCAAAGACATGGGGAGGAAGATTTAAGACAGCTGTGGCAACAACTACTTCAACAAGAGCTTAGGAATGTGTCTTGAAGTTCATAGAACTAGAAGGAACCCAATTAATTAAATATACTATAGATGTCAGTGCCTCTCCCCAGTAGGATAATGACATATAAACCCTTATCAATGAGGCACGAAGGACATCCAACTGGTGTCAATTTTTGTGCTCAGCAACTCTATTCTATTGGGGGTGTTGGAACACGTGGTTTCGTGAACAGTCCCAAATGTCTCTAACTAATGTTGAAGTTTAGAACTCAAATTTTCTCTATCATTATCACTATGACGCACGTAAACATGAGCATTGTATGGTGCATGAACCATTTTATGAAACTTTTGAAATAACAATTTCACTTTACCTTTGAATTTCATAAAACAAAACCATATATCCTAGTGCAGTCATCAATAAATATAACAAACTAACGTAACCCCCCCTAAAGTAGTGACTTTTCAGGGAGCCCAAATATTAGAAGGTATAATCATAAAAAAGACTGGACTTTTATTCAAACTTAAAAGGAAATGAAGCTTGATGGCTTGTTGCCAGTTCCCAAACATCATGCTGAAAACTGAAGATATCAACTTTTGCAAATAAAGTAGGAAATAATTTTTGCAAATAACCAAAGGAAGCATGTCCTAAACATCAATGCCATAACCAAATTTCATATTTCTTTTCTTCCCCTTAGAGCCATCCACTATCAATGCTTGTCATAACTGGTCGTAACTTTTTGAGTCCAACTCCAAGCAATATAACTTTTCTTGCCCAATACCACATCCAATCATATGTCTTGTTGGGATGTCCTTGAACACACAAAATTCGGGCCAAAAAATTGCAGCATAAGATAAAGTTATAGTTACCTGAGAACACCACAAGGCACGATGACTTTAGCGACAAAATCTTTAGCGATAATAAAAGATGGAAATGTCATCGCCAAAGGTTTTAAAGAATTGACTTTAGTTATCGACATTTAGTCGTTGTGAAAAGGTGTCTCCCCTTTTAGGCTGAATGAAATATCCATGGGAATGAACTTATTTCGTGCCAAAATTAGACTATTAGAGACGAGAAGTGCAAAACACCAAATGTTCATGCCAAAAGCTCACGCCAAAAGGTGACAGCAGCTGTTGCCAGCTGTTCTGTCCACTGAAACTTTTAGCGATGACATCAAATTCCAAATTTAATTTTCATTAAAATTTTACACGACAACAGCGGGCAAGTAGGAATTTTTTGTAGACTTTTGTCATTGTTAAAAGTCTTGTCATCTTTATATAGTTATTTTATTAGGAAAAATTTAAAAGACGTCATATAACAATTTGTAGCAATGACTTTTGGGTTTCAAAGATGATATAAGTTGTCGCAAAAAAAAACCATTGACTATATCACCCAAAACCCTCGATCTTTTTCCTTGCTTTCTCACCTCTCTCTACTCGATATTCTCTCTCTACCTCCCTTCGGCTTTGACTTTGACGACCCCCCCGAGCACCACCACCACCTCCCCCACCTAGGCCCGCCCTCTTTCTCTTTCTCTCTCTCTTTTTTGCCGTCTCCCTCTCCGACGAGCCCCCCAAGCATTGCCACCACCTCCCCTGCCCAGCCCTACCCCCTTTCTTTCTCTCTCTTTCTCGCCATATTTGCCAGCCCCACCAACGCTTATGACGAGCCCCTCGAGCTCCACTGTCACTTCCCTTGCTTAGCCCAGGGCTGCCTAGCCCAGCCCCTCTCTTTTTTCTCTTTCTTTCCCTCATGTGCCCCCTTTCTCTTTCTCTATCTCTTTCTTGTTGTTTTCACCAGTTCTGCTACCATCATGGTCATCTCTGCCGTCATCATCGTCCACCATTGTTGCGTCCTCGTTTCTAATCACCCTAGTTTGTGGTGGTTTAATGTGAGTTGCAGTATTTTTAATTTATTTGCACATAAATTTGTAAGTTCAAAAAATAATTATGTGGCTAATTGTATATGATATGATTATGTAGTTCGTTGAATATGACTTTTGTTTAATATGTGATTATGTGGTAAATTGAACATGATATGATTATGTGGTTAATTGAATATGATATGTGTTGAATATGTAATTTATGTAATGTGAGTTATAAGTTATGTAATTATGTGATTTTGTGTAAATGTAATGCAACGTGTACGCGTAATATATGGTTTTGTTAATATGTTTACATGAATATGTGATTATGAACATATGTTAATAACTAACAATATTAAAATTAACAATCTTAATTAACAAAAATTATTAAAGAAATGAAAATCATAATTAACTAAAATTAAGTAATTTTTTTAAAAACAAAAGTTAAGTGTTTAAGTTAATAATAATTAAATTTAAATACTATTTAATTATTAATGAGCTAATAATCTTAATAATTTAGTTAAACGTTAAAATAATGATAATAATTCAAAATTAATAATTAATAGTAAATTAGTAATATTTTATTGAGCATAAAAATAATAACAATTAAAGTTAAAGATTAATTAATGATTAATTAATTAATAATCTTAATGATGTTCTTAATTAATTAAGTGGAAATTATGCAGTAAGTAAAATGAACAATGCATATTAAAAATAGTAATAGTTAACTGTTATTGAACAATAATAATTAATTGCTTATGTGGTTAATAATTAGTCATTTAATTAAATATTAAAGTAATAATAATTATTAGAAATCAACGTTTAATAATAAATAAATAATTAGTTATTGAGTAAATTTATTATAAAAAATAATTATATAAATTAAATAAAATGTGCGGTGAAAATAATAAAGATATTCAAGTATTGCACACATAATAGAATAGTACTATTGCAGTGATGTTAAAAAATTTGCTGGCAAGTGTACTAATAATTAGATAATTGTAAGTAGTCACTAAGAATTGTACATGCGTACGAGTTCGTTGTTTATCATGTATTGCATTTTATTCTTAAAATAACCTTAAACCCATTTGAGAATCGATGATTAACGCACATATTCTTGAATTGACCCATTTGGATAGTTTAGAATTGTCATTTTACATGTTTGTAACTCATTTCTGCTCACGCCTTGTGGTAGATGTTTCGATTGTCTTCCTTTATTCTCTGGGTGTGCAATCTTCGATAACACACTTGGGAGAAGTAAGACGAGATGTTGCTAAAATTTCTACAACAAAGGCATGTGGAAAAGATAGAGATGAAGTTGTACCCTGGTGTTTCAAAGACTTTGGCTTCGAACTTTTTAGCTAAACTAATGTATTTGAATGTGGAGAACAATTGGATGAACAAGTCTTTTGACCATATGTTAAAGCTATGGATAGATAATCTTCCAGGTCTTCAACTTCTCGGTTTGCATTACGAGGCGAAAAAAAACTGAAGAAACTTGGCTAAGGGTATGAGTCAATGCATGTATGCAAGCATGATTGCGCATTATTTTGAAAGGAGAATGTAAATTTGGAAGCATGCCGATATATAACAGATGTCAATGAGTGGATAAAAACACAAAAGGAAAGAAAGTGTCACGCAAGGTTTTAAGGTACTTCCCTCTAAAGGACCATTTGGACCGATTTTGTGCTTTGCATCATATTGCGAATGACATGAAATGGCACCATTGAGGATGATCACGAGATGAAGAGTTGGTGTGACATCCTATTGACAGTAAGGCTTGGAAGGATTTTGATACAAAGTACCCATATTTTATGAGAGAATCTCAAAATGTTAGATTACAGTTGGCTGTTGATGGATTCACACTGTTTGGAAATATGTGTACCCCGTACAGTATATGGCCTGTGGTTTTGACTGATTATAATCTACCTCCATGGCTGTGTATGAAGAACTCATACTTGATGATTAACTATGTTAATTCCTGGTCCAAAGTCCCTTGGAAATGATATAGATGTCTTCTTGAGATCGCTCGTGGATGAGTTGAAAGAATTATAGTCTAATAGGATTGTTGTTCACAATGCAACTTCTAATTCTTCCTTCAAATTACAAGCAGCTTTACTGTGGACTATTAATGACTCCCTTGCTCATTGTAGTCTATCAGGTTGGATTGGTCAAAGTTGCAAAGCATATCTAAAATGCAATGATGAGACCCCATCTAGAAAATGCACAAATAAAGTTAATACATGTTTGAGAATTCTTTTTGTCACTTTACTTCCCAATCAAATTCATCGTAACATTTGAATTTACTCCTAGTAACTCCTATGTTCGAAGCAAAATGTTGTCTAATTAAATCACAAAAAATGTTAGAAAATTTATATTAACTGCTTTCAGTATAAGTTCAAGACACATAAGAGTTTGTTATGTTGGCCATCAGAAGTGGCTTCCAAATAATCATAAAACGAGAAGGTACAAAAAGTTCAACAGAAAAGTTGAAGGGGTTGTGCATTGTTGAAAAAATAGTACACAGTAGAATTTTAAAATTTTTTATATCAAGGTATTTTCTAAAACATAAATTTGACACACTATATACACAAATTAACCGGGTCTTACTAACCTTGTGTGTCGAAAAGCTCCTGCAATCAATGAAGAGAAGTAATATTCTAGAAGGACCTAAACCAACTGGCCTTTTTTGCTGTTCTTTATCCTCGATTGGAGTGAGTGTGGGCTCACGTCGTTCAGTTTTTCCACCAGGTGACTCTCTTTTCAACCAATTGAGAAACACCCAAAGCTATAATTCATGATTTGTGAATGATAGCTCTCCAGGGAGTTATAGAGTCTCACTCTAGATTTCTCAATTGTTCTTTTTTAATAATAGTGAGACTTGCTCCTTTTTTTTATAGAGGTTGGGCTTAGGAGTCAATCTTTATCAGATAAGGCCTCAAAAATTCGAATCAGAATTAAATCAGAACTAATATATGATAAAATCTGCGTGATTTTTTTATTGCCTGGTCGGCAAACCAAACTTGTAGATCGGCTACCGAACCTCCTCAATCGACAAGCCAAACTTAAAGATCGGCCTGCCAAACATCCGATAAAATATCCTTACGAATCTTTATTTCCCACCTGAGAATCTTAGGATAGAGCCTCAGTTTTAATTCAAATAACCCAATAAAGAAGTTATCTGATTAAAACAGTTACATATAGATAATCTCTAGGAAAATAAATATTCCTAATAATTCAACAAGTTTATTAATCTAACTGATAAACAAGCATGAATTATCTAATCCTGATAATTCAATAAGTTTATCTTGAATTAATTTTATCACAAAATTAATTCAACCGATAAACAAACATGAATGATATGATTTTACTAAATTTCAGCTAATCTGATAAATCTAACATAAATCACCAATTATTGAAAAAACACGCGGTATCGTTACAGGATTTTTGTGAGCTAGCAAAGGGGACCAAATGGACCTATCTAGTTCAAGTTCCTAATAAGTATGAAACCTAATATCCCAGATATACATTTCATAATTATCAACTCCAACGTTACTCCACTAAAAGCTTAGAGCTGCATTCTCGAACTATATAGAATTACGAATCCCAAATAGCTGAGTCTCTGTGACATATCATAGTATGTCGTATCCCCATAGGATTATCCATAATTGGCTTAAGGATAATTTCTGTCTTACCTTCCTAATTATTTTTATCTAACATTTCATTTTCTCACCATCAAAAAACTTACCATCTAAAGACGGTATACTATTCGGTTATACCTATGTATTAAAATGGTTGAGCGGTCCAGTTTTTCAATTACAGGATAACGCATATAAGAGGATATCAACTACTTCTAAAAAGGAGCTATGGATTCCATATCTATGAATAACAGGACTACGCTATCAAGAGTCATGCCTCCAACGTATTAGCATGCGTACCACTATTAAAATGAGGATGTCACCCTTTGGTACATCAAAAGGCATAAGTCAAGACAACAGGCCCACTATTCATCTTAAGATTAAGACACAATACAAATAATTGTCTAAATTGAATCAATTTGTCGAGACAGAATTGTTAATCCAAATCAATTTAATTTATGTCCCAATCCAACACATCGTCACCTATGACAATGTGCCAATGTTTCTATTCATGGAATCCACCTTTGATGATCAAGACAAGCCATCTCCCATCAGGATATAGACAACATAATAATCTTTACATGAATAAAGCACCCAACTTTATTCTTTTGATTGCAGATCTTATGATTTAGACCGTTATCTTAAGAATCGTGTCTTCTGTATAATCTGTCCATCATATACCCAATTCTTAAAGGTTTATACCGATAGTCTCAGCCTATTAGTTGCTTAACATACATTCAACAAATATGAACATAAAGAGGGCAAGATTTGGGATATAAATAATAAATAAATTCTTTATTGATAAAAATGTCTCCAAAAACATATTACATTTTTACTTCTTAGGGCATACACGTCTAACACTCTCCTACTTGCACTAAGCGAGTAAATATGACAAATCTCACATCCCCATAGCTTCCACATGCCTCTCGAAGACTCTCTTAATAAGTGTATTCATGAATGGATCAGTTAAATTATCCTCTGACGTAATTTTGCACACCATGACGTGCCCACCCTCGACGAAGTCCTTTATCACATGATGCTTTCAATCAATATGCTTACTCTTCTTGTAAAATCTTGGTTCCTTAGCATTAGCTACAGCTGCACTGTTATCATAGTAAACTTTTCCATTACGGGTGCGTCACACATAGTGGGGCTCACACATTAAGTGTCTTCCAAAATTAATTAATTATTAAATAATATCATTATTTAATAATTATAGATTAATTTATAATTAATTTATTTTGAGTGATATTTAATTTAAAATTTCATAATTCTAAATTAATTAATTAAAGCAATAATTTCACTTGTCCAAATAGTGCTTAAAATGATGGTGGAGGGACTAATAGACCCACAATTTTAAGCTCCAATAAATATATTAATTAATATATTACTCTTTTATTAATTTCAATTTAAATCCACTAAATACTTGAGATTGCACTCTTGGAATTAGAAATATAATTACTTATTTATTAGAGTCGTCTATTTGATAAAGTCATTACATATAAATTGATCTATTATAATTAGAGTCAAGTAAAATCCATTAACCTCTTTAATTACTTCTTTATCCCTGAGTGTCATTGATTCTCTAATGAATAATAAATTCGTTAACTTAATCACAAATTAAGCGCTCATATTTTTCAACCCGAATCATTATTCAAGAAAATTATTTCTCTACTTCTCATTAGAGCAGGAATAGATTCCATTTTATAATATTAACATTCTTGGCTACTTATTTCATTATGCCTCAAAAATACAAAGGATGAGATGACATGCTCGAATTCGTACCAAGCACATCAAAATACATAAATTCATAAATAGGAGTATGCTAATAACAAAAAATTAAAATCATCTTATATATAACCATTAGCCAATGTGATTAGAACTTGTTATATTTAACAGAAATTATTAGCTGTTCATATCACATCATGTCCTGATTCTACATAATCATATTATGTACAATGCACTCATTTAATGATTCATTATATTAACAATTCGGATAAATCTATTTCATTCTTAATGAAATATAGCAAGTTCATTTAATTAACTTGCTATATTTAACAGAAATTATTAGCTGTTCATATCACATCATGTCCTGATTCTATATAATCATATTACGTACAATGCACTCATTTAATGATTCATTATATTAACAATTCGGATAAATCTATTTCATTCTTAATGGAAATGACCTGTACTAGTAACATACAATTAAAGATTCATTACTTTAATTGAATAATTAATTATAACAATTAAATATATGTTATTGGCGACTTTAATTATCATTCTTAAATATTATCCTCTTGCATGTAACACTTATATATAATATTTAACGTCACATAGATAATTATAAAATTTTAATGATACTCATAAAGTATTCAAAATACATGTACACAAATATAATGAGAAATTTACTTTATTTCTTTATAAATATGCCTTTTACTAAACATTACATACTTTGAGGGTATCTATCCTAACAAAAATAACATTACTATTAGTCTTTGCATTGCTGATGATCTAAAAGTAAAATATTTCTCTAATTCACTCTAATATCAAAAATGTAACCTTGTTGTATCTAGTTGAAAAAATAAGAAAACATGTCTTTATTTAAGTCACCTCTATTTCGTCCCTTCTCTAAATATTTTTTAAGCCGATATATTATAAAAGAATTTTGCTGGTAAAATTTTTACCAACATAGAACTACAAATTATCCAAATGACGGGGAAAATGGCAGTGAATGGAAAAGGCCGTAGAGGAGGATAATAATGCAAGGTAGAGAGTTAATGTAGGAAAAAAAATATAAAGATGGACAAGAGATTTTAGAGTGGTTCGTCCATTAATACAACCTACATTCACTAGTTGATTTTATGTCTTAAAGAGTTTCTTGAGATGTTTCGATGGGTTGTGTAGAACCATCTTCAATTATCCCTTATAATTCTCTCTTGCGGCGTTTATATGCCCTCTTTCTTATCTCCTAGAATATCACTTATTCTTTTTTTTTTTTTTTTTTTTTGTAATAATATCACTTATTCTACAACCACTAAGAAAATACAATCAAATAACCACCTTTCATGTGGTATTAGACATTCACCAATAAAGCTTTTAAACTAGGAAGTTACCTTGCCCAAACACTCCAAGAAAGAATGATTGTTGTACATTTCTGGCAACCACTTCTTTTGGGATGAGTGCATGAATACAGTGCGATAAGACTTGCATCTTTGGGAACCTGAGGCATCTCGCAACGGTCGGCTCACAAGGGTGCTCAAAGCATGCTAGGTTGCTCTGTGCCAGCATCCTTTCCCACACAAGGTTGCATCAAGGGCACCTCGCACTAGGGATATTAATTTTGTAATAATTATTACAGCAAGATACATTATTCTACATTATCAGTATAAGTTTTTTAGCCATTTCATGAAATTTGCCAGATAATAAAATATATTTTACGCCTCTATGTTGTTTTGTTTGATGCTTTGTGTTTTTATTGTAATAATGAAGGTGGTCTCTCTATCTTTCGGTTAATTCTCTGCTTTTTGTCTATTGAAGCTCTCCTTTAACCGAACCATTTCCTTTTTCAAATGGAAAGAAGAAAGGATGGTTGTAGATCACTGATGTCTTTCTTGTAAGTACATGCTTTTTGCGGTGTTTGGTTTTTTCTTTGTGGTTGTGGCCTTTGTGCTACATTATCATGGCTATGTTTTGTTTAGATATTTATCCATTAACTGTCTAAGGCTTTTTTAATGAGCATAATGTGTGCTCTTTGTTTGTGAGCCAAGGTGCCCTGTTTACTCTGGCCTTTCTATTCAATTAGGCTTCTAGCATACACTTCACTTTTTGGCTTGTGTATGATTTGATTGTGCTGATAGTCTTGCTCTATTTTGAAGGTCGTGTCTTGTATTTCAAGGTAAGTCACATTTGTAATTTACCTATGTTGGAATGAAATCTTACTTTCAATAAATAAATAAATAAATATGTTTAGGACCGTAGGGGTATGTCTCTAGGTTTCATTTGCTCTCTTGTTTCACCGTGCGAGTGACATGGACGTTTATGCTCTCACCTAATGGCAATTCCTAAAAAGTGAAGCTAATAAAGCAGCGGAAAAGCCAACGCCTTTCAACGAGCAAATCAACCCCAACTTTTCTATGCGGACGCCGAGGTCCGGTGGAAGAAGGATTAAAAAAATGTAGAGAACCAGGCAAATTTGTAATAATCACCCGCCCCATCTGCATGTGAGGCACCATGTTGTTAAAAAGATGGGTTATTTACCCTTTTATACCATGTATTTTAGATTTATGTAAATAATACCTTCAACTTTTGATCTCATCAAATTTATAACTTCATATTAGATTTAATATACACATTTATACCTTTACCTAATTAATTTTTAATTTTGACATAAAATTACCTAAATATCCTCAATTTAAAAATAAGATAACTTCAAAAACTTAAAAAAACTTTATACTAAAGTTTTTTCCTTTAAAAATATATAGAATACCTTCAAAAATAGGTGTTTTATATTTTTTTGTTCTTATTTTTTGATAGTTTTAGTTTTTTTATATTTTACTTAAGGATAATTTGGTCATTTTAAACGTCAAAATCAACTATTGATTGAAGTAATGTATAGATTTATGTATGAAATTTAATTTAAAGATATACAATCAATGAGATTAAAAATCGAATATATAGTTTTTAAATTAACCCAAAACAGAGGGCATAAAAAGATAAATATCCCTAAAAAGATTTTTCCTAATTCGTTGTTCTCGCAAAATATTGTTCTGTTGCTAACCATATTTAATAAGATTCATTGTTTTGATGAGCTTTTATGTTTCTCAATTTAATTCAAGCAAAATGTTGTTCTCTAGCTCACCATGTTTAATGAGATTTGTTTGGTACTTGGAGTATTATATGTTGCTTTTTTAATGGATATTGCATATCAAATTAAATAATACAAAAACTAAACTAATATAGAGTGATTTCATGCATAACCTAATAGTGAATCCGCACTAGGTTTCAACCATAAGGTGAAAAAATTGAATCGTCTTACCACAAGTTTAAAAAATAATAGTAATTTAGAAGTGAGTGAATGTGATGGAGCCATTTATAGTGCCCCTTTCAACTTATGAATTGTATCTTTATTTTACATGAAAATATAGTTGTGGCCCAACTAAAAATTCAAAATATATCATTGTATCCCTCATTCAATAATTAAAGCATGTAATGCGCCTGTATGCAATAAAAAACTGTAAGCAATTGTTAGCGTAGTATCCCTTTTGACAAAAAAGTCTGCTTTGCCGTTGGTGAAAGACCACAACACACATAATGGCCCAACCCCATCCACACACATTAGAACCGCCAATAAGTTTGATTGAAATGCTCTAGAGGGTATTTGTACATTGAGTTCCACTATGAGAAAACTAAAGAGCCACACAACTAATTGAGTTCCACTATGAGAAAACTAAAGAGCCACACAACTAATCAAGCACTTAAATTGCTCTTTCAAACATACTACTATGGACAATGTATAACTCTAATAGAACAAAATCGAGAGACTAATAGTATTGAGGCCTATCACAACACTGTAGAGGACAACAACTCATAGACTAGACAAAAAGACTTAGTCAAGAGGTGAGAAATCCACCTCTATTATTACATGAGCAAATCAATAAAATACAAAATGCATTCTTACTTACATCACTAATTTTCTTTTGAAAATAAAAAACTTAAACATAAGTAAGTAAGACCCAAAAGTCAATGACGAATACTATGATGATGAGTGTAAAACCACCCAAAAAAAAAAAATGGGGACACCACACAACTGATAGAAAGCTGTAATGGATCCTTACCATTGCCCACCTCCGGCGACCACAGAAGACAACGCTTCCCTCCAAACCCAAACGAACCACGGCTCAACCTAACCAACGCCTTTACCCCAAGAAGAAAACGGCCTTCTCCACACTAGTTTTGTCTATTGTGCAGCAAGCTGACACCGATTGGCGCTAGAAATCTCTGCCCAACTTGCGAGGAACCCCATCCAGCCTTGAAAGTCCCCCTAAACGACAAGCAACCTGCCCCACCCTTAGAGCATCAATC
The DNA here is from genome assembly GCA_946598075.1 of Artocarpus hirsutus. Classification (NCBI taxonomy): domain Eukaryota; kingdom Viridiplantae; phylum Streptophyta; class Magnoliopsida; order Rosales; family Moraceae; genus Artocarpus; species Artocarpus hirsutus. Next base: position 31,591 of record CAMOHE010001067.1, read on the forward strand.
ATCGTCACACTAGTCTACCCGTCAAGGGGTTGGTAGTCAATAAACACGCATAGAGGTGGCATAAGACTCTGGCTCTTCGACCTTTCCTAGTGAGACAACGCACCTAAAGGCACAAGATGAAATTAAAAAAAAAAAAAAAATCCTAGAAAATAGGTAACCAGAAAGACACTCGTACTATATAATATACATTGCTCTTTAATCAAAATATTACTATACATTTCAATTTTGTAGTTTTGTTTACTCGTAAGAAGTTCTATATATTTTACTTATTTCTTTAAAAAATTTGATATAGTTTCTTGTGTAGAGGAATAGGTAAGTATATCAGCCCTCCCAAAAAAAAAAAAATTATCAATGAATGAAGAATCAGTATTTTTCTGTATGTAACAATTGAAAATAAATGAGGATATATGTTTTTTTAGGGAATAGAGTGGGATATAAGTTAGAGTTTCTTAAAAGTAAATGGTGATATATATGAGCTTATTTAAGGAGCAAATTTAAATTAAAACTAATGAAGAAAATAACGTGTAAAAAAAGTATTAATTAAGACAACATATATGTATTTGACAGAAAACTCAAATAATAAACGCGGCTAATTGTGCTGCTTTATCATATTACTTTATTTGGTTCCTAGATTCAAACAAAATTTTAAATTTTTATTAAAAAAACATTGTAACAAAAAGATTGAATTTTAATTAAACTTATAATATAAAAGAGGATTTGGTTTTCATCATTGTTGATAAAGAAAATTAATCTACTTAATATTTTCCTTGAAGAATGTGACAAAAGATTAAAAAAAAAGCGTACAATGCTCAAGTTATCCATATAAGATATAAGTTATAATCTAATTAATGGAGTGTTTTATTTTTTTTTTCCGAAAATCTAAAATAAAATAAAACTTTCGATGCATGATGTGTCAACGCTGAATGCCTCGAAAAGCGACAATTTTCATACTGTGTATATATGTGTGTGTAAGTTTCCTTATATTTTTAGTACGAAGATTTTTTCCCCTAAAATTTAGCTTTGCTTAGCTATTGTTTTCATAATTGTCTGGTTTAGCGAAAAAAGTTTGGTGGAGCACATTCTATAAGGAAAAAGTTTTAGTAGGAAATATTAGATAGTAAATTATTTATAGGGTATATAAAAAAGGTATTTGAGAGGGTTACATGACAAAAACGTTTAAGCATGAATTCCATCTGAGAAAAAGTTATTTGAGTGGAACAAATAATCATGAAGGCTATAAGTGGGAAAAATTGACTAATAAAAAATAGATAAGACACCAACTAGTATCCTAACTTTAAAGTGTTGCAAGTGTGGAGCCAAATCAAGTCAACAACTTAACAAAAGGAAGAAAAAGGAGAGGAAAGGAAGATTTGGGGCGCTGCAGCGCCTATGGGAAGCAAGGCAGCGTCGCGGTGTTGGTAGAAAAACGCCGCAGTGTCAGCAAGTGAGCTCTGCGGCTCTCGAACGCAGCTCTCGTTTTGAGAGCCGCGGTGTTGTGTTGCGCGATTTTTTACAGGTTTTTGAAGCCAAAAAGGGTAAACTACTAGAGTTTCTTATTAGTTACTATTTTTCTTTTCTTTGGGGTATAAATAGACATAAGGTGGCTAGGGTTGAGAGAGAGTGGTATTATTTTACATGAGACATATTTTGTATGAGAGCTCCATTGTTAAGAAAGAAAAATTCCTATAGGGTGCTAGGTAGAAGAGAGATTTGGGAAACAGTGTTTGAAAGTGTGTGATAAATTTCTTTTGTAATCTATAATCTCCTTCATCATAGTGAAATTTGCAGCGGACAGAAATAAGACGTAATCTCAAATTTGGATAAACTTGTATAAAAATTTAGTGTCTCTATTTTCTTCTTTTTTTCAATTTCTTTTTATAATTATTCGTTCTTACGATCCTTAGAATTAATAGGTGCTTAATTCCCAACATTAAACACAACCTATATGGCATGTGCTGTGGCGCTCCAACTCATATAACACCTCAGCACTTTCATTCAACACTTATTCCTAATGTGGCACTCCAACTAATATAGGTAATCCCACATTTGAATTTTTTTTTTAATAAGAGTAGCTTAAAGAGGAAAAAGTTGCTTAAATAGACAGGAATTAGAATCAGCCATGCTTAATGAAACAATATTTTAGAGGATATAAAGAAATGTGTGATAACGATATACATTAAGAAAAAATAATAAAATAAGTCCAAAAATTTATTAGATATTGAGGGAAATAAACAGAAAAAAAAAAGCACACACACATAGGTGGGAACATAAATAAAGCAGTAAAGATACAAATGAAAAAAGAGAAATCACAAAATAAAAGGCTGTTTGGCAAAGGCAATCCAAACCAACTTCTCAGTTTTGAATAGTGTAAAACTCTTACATACTACAGTAAAAATAAAAAAGTTATTATAGTATAAAACTCTTACATGCTACTGTAAAAATGGTTCTAACTATCATGCTAAACACCCTATAAGAATCAAAGGGAAGAAAAGGGAAACAAATGATGATGAAAAAAGTTAAAAAAAAAAAGATGGGGAAAGAAAAAAAATGGTGAGAAAATGAAAATAAAAAAAAGAACAAAAAAAATTAAAAAAGGGTGGAGAGTAAGGAAACATGACAAACAATATAGGCACACACACACACACTGCTTTAAAACATGCATATAGCGCGTGTGTATTCAAATTGTTATATTTTTTTATGTAAATATCTAAATTTGTTTAAAAGTTTACTTTTCCTAATATTTATTCTCTAAAAATTTTAATTAGAAAAAAAAAAGTAGCACATTTAATGGGAAAAAAGTATTTAATGAGATAAAGTAGATAATAAATTATTTGTTGGGTATATATGAAAAAAGAATTTGAGAGGGTTTTAGAAAAAAAAATAAAAAAGGTTTAGGTAGGGATACACATGAGAAGAAACTATTTTAGTTGGGCAATTAAGGAAAAATATTTATGAGGGTCATATTTAAGAAAAAATTATTGTTAGCAAGAAAAAAGTTAATGCACATTTGAAAAAAAAAAATATTTCAGTAAGAAAATATTAGGAAAAAAAGTTTAGTAAGAGCATTTAGAAGCATAAGATTTAAAAGCTCAAAACAAAATATACAAGATTTAAAGATAAAAAAGTAAATGGATCAAAAAGTAAGTTTCAATTAAAACATGTAGTTGAATTATGTGCGTATGTATACATAAATATAAGATACTTACGTTAAAAAAAAAAAAAAAAGAATTTTGATTGAGAAAAATGCTATCGAAAAGTTATAAAAACTGCGTTCCATAACATAATATTTTTAAGGATGTTAAAAAAATATTTAAGTGAGGATATATTTGAATATGCCTCAAAATAAAGGATATAAGATTATAACGAAAATAAAGCAAGAAGTAGTTAAAAAGAACAACAAGAACAAGATAATGTAACAAAACTTAGACGTGAAGTTTGATAAAAACAGTATTTAATATACTTAAGTAAGAGCATTTTCGAAGAAAAATTGTTATATAATAGGGATAAATAAAAAGGAAAAAAGCCTTTTGTTTATATACATTCAAAATCAAAACATACGCCTATATAATAAGAAAAAAGAAGAACGTATAGGGGAAAAATAAAAAATAAAAATAAAAAAATAGGAAAAAAAGACATGACAAAAAAAAAAAAAAAAACCACCAGGTTAACATTTTGTCCATGGGAGAGAATTAGTTGCAGAGCTAAAAATATATATATATAGTAGGGACATTGTAAAAAATTTGGAGATAATTTTTTAGTTAATATAGATTAAGTATATGTTTTAATTATTCAGTAGTGGCACGATTATAATTTTTCTCTTACAATGGAGACAATTAAAATTTATGAGCCCCAACTCAAATGGACGCATTTTTGCCCATGCAAAATAGATTCTCTCTATTTAAATCGTTCAATAAAAATAATATATTAAATATTCAAGTGAGGACATATTTGAAGGACAATGGCATATACTAGGGATAAACTAAAAGAAAAAAAAAGTATTTTAATGACATATATTTCAAAAAGAATATATATAATTGTATAAGGAGGAAAAAGAAGAATGTATAGGTAAAAGACACAAAAAAGAAAAAAGAAAAAAAAAAAAACCATGTATGGAATGTTTAGCCTCTGGGAGAGAATCTGCGTAAGAAAGGATTCTTTCTTTAAGAGGCATGTTAAAGATTAATTACATATGAGGACGACAAAAAAAAATTTTCTCAATCCAAATTTTGTATAGTAGTTGCAAAGGCCAAGTTTGATAATATTCAGAGGGTGATGTTTTTTTTTTTTTGTTTTTTTTTAATGAGAACGTATTTAGAAAACAAGTATTACATGATAAAGATAAATTAGAAGGAAAAGTATTTTTACGATACTTGTCTCAAAATAAACAATATAAGATTGTAAAGAAAATAAATCAAGAACCAAAAACAAAAACAAAAAAACAAAACAAAAACAAAAGGGAGAAATAAAAGAAAGAAAAAGTAGAATGAAACTTGGTGTAACGTGTGATAAATGATACTTTACCTATTTCTCACAACATGGGTCATAGCTAAAAGGTAAGGG
>CAMOHE010001068.1:0-14260 GCA_946598075.1 Artocarpus hirsutus
GTATGGGCTCTGCGGATGTGAGGGTGGTTTTGGGGGATGAAGCGAGAAGGGGTTTGAAGGTGGTGCTGAGGGAAGTGGGTTTTGGGTGGTTTGGGGAGAGGAGAGAAGGTGATTGGGAAAAGAGGGAAATGGGAATTCTTGGTAAGCGAAGTAAAACCATTTTCCTGTGGACTGTTTTCTGTTTCCGCTTCTCTCTGATGTTCTCTGCTCTGCTCTACTGCTCTATGCTAAGGTTTCTCGCTTAAGTCATCTTTCTTCTTCTTCTTCTTCCAAAATCCCGGCGAGTCGAAATATCTTTGTTGGGACGGAGAAATGGGGAGAGGGTAGTTTTGGTAGCGCGACAAGAGAAAATTCCAAAACAAACCCAGAGAAAGTTCTAAAACGATCCCCGTATTTATTTAAACGACCACATATACACTCGAGATTTAAGTAATCAAAAATGCCTCCCTCAATTTTTTAAACAACTTAAAACAACATCGAATGCTGGATCTTTGAGTTAAACCTGAGACGTGATGGGTAAACTCTGATACTAATGGTTAAAAAACCTGTCGAATAGAACTCACCCTTGCGAAAGGGGCTTGTAGGAGGATTATAGGAGGAAGAACCTGTGGGCTCATAAACCTATTAATTATTTTATAATTGTTTCATGTAGTACTTTTGGTATCTAACATTTTAATAATCAACAATTAAGAATTATTCAAACATTAATTATTTAAAAAATAAAAAATATATATATTTTAAAACTAAAAAAATTCAAAAAAATAAAAGGCTTCTCCCTACCCCTCAATTTGTTAATCTACTTGTCCAAACCTACCTCTATTCACTATCTATTATCCTAATGTCCAATCTTGCTTTCTCCTCGACAGCGGTCCCGATGAAGCTAAAGAGAGATTAAGAAAGGAGATAGAGAAAAAACAGAGAATAGAGAAGAAGATAGTCTCTCGTATGATATAATCGAGACTTTTAGCGACAACTAAAAATCAAACAATCGTAGCTAAAACTCATCCAACGATGTCGTTTAATTAAGCCCTAATAAAATAGATTTTTGGCAACGACAACCACATTGCTTAAAGTCCCTAAAAAATTTTGAAACCGCCCCATTAAACTGCCAAAAATTTAATGAAAAATGAATTTTAGGACCTTTTCATCACTAAAAAGTCCAGCCACCATAGTTGATTGTGTCGTCGCTAAAAGCCATATCCCTCTGATGCATTTATGGTGTGAATATTTTGGTGTTACGCACCAAAATTTTTGCGAGGACATGTCATCATTTAAAATTCCTAAAAAAATCTAAAAACCGCCCTATTAAACCATCAAAAAATTTAATGCAAATTGAATTTTAGGATAAAAAGTCCAGCTGTCATAGTTGACTGAAAGACATGTCGTCACTAGAAGCCATGTCCCTCTGACACATTTCTGGCGAGAACATTTTGGTGTTACATGCCATACTTTTAGTGACAAAATGTCTTGGCTAAAGGTCGTTCTTTTGGCGCGTACTGTACTTAGGTACGCTCCATAAATTTTCAAACTTTAACGATGTTATGTCGTCGCTAAAAGTGCATGCCACTCTCAAAAAATGAAAATTTTTACTGGGATCATAAGAAGGCTTTTAGCAACAACGTGTCATCACTAAAGGGTGATTCTTAGCGACAACATTTTTCGTCACTAAGACTTTCGTCACTAAAGGACTTAATTGTTGAAGTGTTCTTTTCTTTTTTCTTTTTTTTTTTTTTTTGTGGGCGAGGAGGTATATGTTTATAAACTATTAGATCTGGTCAAAACCATTCATCGGTAGGTTTTTTTTATTCCCATAAAAAATTGCCTTTTTATATATATTACTTCAAAATGCTCGACTTTGGATCAAATCATGTCTACTAAAAGTCAAATGCCTCTATGCCTTTTTTTTTTTCTTCTTTTTTCTTCTCTGTCTTGCTATGAAATTTGGTGGTAATGCCAAAATTTTGAGAATAAAACCGTTGTTTAATTTATGTTTTGTTGCCATAGGCTAGAGCTTTGCTCACACAATCTTTGGAAGATGGTTATTTCCACACTCTCCAACAGCTTCTAAATGCTTGTTATTGCAAGAAAGAATTTAAGAGAAAAAAAGAATTCTACAAGCTCTAAATTTTGAGAATAGTTCAACTTGCTATTTGAGCTTTTGGTTTTTATTATTTATAAGTTAATCGTTCTTACAAATAGAATTCATGTTACTAGTTGTTTATAAACACATAATGAGACTGTAAAATATATATTTTAAGGCTAAAGGTCATTATTTTGTATTCATATTTCTCGTTAAATCCCTTAATTATAGCATTTGTGTGATAAATAGTATTTTAGTATGTTTATATATAAATATGTTAAAAATCATGTGTTCAATATGTTTTTTTTTTTTGTTTTTAAGTTAATTTAGGTTTTTAGATAATAATTTTAAGTGTCTTTGTAAAATATTTGTTTTAATTAAAACCGATTAAGTTTGGTTTAATGTTTTGTATCTTTAGTGTCTATGTATTTTTAGTATGTTAATATACATCATAATATATATCTAGTATATTTTTATGTTTAATAATATTTTTAGTAATTTTCAAGATCATTTCCGTGTGCTTAATAATTGATAGTTTGAAAATAATTAAAATCGTAAAAATAATCTTGTATGATTTTATTTTTAGTTTTAAAGTGTTTGAGAATAAATTTTTAGTTTGTAATGCGTTTTATAGTATTTCTAGTAATTTTTAAAAATGTTTCCAAGTCTTAAATAATATACCTATGTAAAATTATTAAGGTTTGTAAATTTTATACATTTTTATTTATTTTTAGTGTGTTTTGTGTATTTTAATGTAAAATAAACAATTTTAAAATTATTGTAAATATTAAGTTTATAAAATAATTAATTTTATTTTGTTTATTTTACTTTAGATTTGAAATCTAAAAGAAAAACAAAGCAAAACGAGGCAAAAACGAACCTCAAATACATAAGAAATCAAAAAAGGAAAATAAAAATCAAAAGAATGCCACATGGTGCCTCCAGAGCCATAGATCAAACCAGCCAATGCATCCATGCCATCCATGCATCCTAGCCCCCTAGGAGTCCGCTATGGCAAAGCCCACGTGAGTTCATTTCTAAAGCTGTTAGATCTACATACCAACGATTGATCCAGCGATCAGCTCTCCCAACTCTAATGCTCGCTCCTCAACCATCAGATGGTCTTTGTCAGCAAATCCAACAACTCCCATTCGTCCAGTCATTGCACGCGAAGCACGGGATTACACAATAAAATCAACACAATCTAGAGTTGATTTGTGCATGGAAAAATGAAAAAAAAATAAAAAAAAATAAATCAAATCAGATTTTATTTGATTCAAAAGTAGGGGGCAGCAATTTATATTCCAAAAAATTGAAAAAATCTCTAAAGTTGCTATCCTACTTATTTTGCATAAAAAATATCTAAATAAAATAATAAAAAAATAAATAATAAATAATTACATAAAAAATTATGTAAATAGTTTCCATCCTTCTAGTATAAATACCCCCCTCTTTGAAATTGTAATTCACAACTCTTCTCCATATTTTTGGAGTTGTTTCTTTCTTTATCTCGCCCTTAGGTTAGTTTTTCTATCTAGTTTAGTTTTATGTTGTTGTAAAATATTTTCATTTTTATGCTGTAAAACACTATGTTTGGTAAAGTTATGTTTGTTTTTTACTTTTATTATGTTTTTATTTGTTTTTTATTTTTATTATGTTTTTCTAATTCCTTTTTAGCTAAGGAGAGATGGGCAAATTTTGGTAAAATTAAGTTATATAATTTTAGTTTTTCGAAGTTTTTAAAGTAGTTATAATGTCAAAATCATTTTTAGAAAACTTATGATTTTCTTGTTAACTTAGCTAAAATTTTTAAAAAATTAAGTTTTGATTTATCATAGATATAAGTTGGTATAGGTAATGCTTAGAAACACTTTGATTATTCGTAGATAGGAAATGATATGGTAAATGCTTAATTTTAATTTTGTTAGTAATTTTATTTAGTAAATTTTGAAATCATATTTATTTGTGAAAATGAGTTTTTGATACATTATGGACATGAATTGGCATATTAAATTATTGGTAACTCTTGATCTATTGTAGGCAAAAGATGGTATATTACATGCTTAAACCTTATTAATAAATGTTTTTAGAAAAACTAAAACATATTTAAGTTGATTGTTAAAATAAAACATTTAATCCTCAGCATTGTTTTGATTGTTGTTTTCTTTTAAATTAAATTGCTCTTATTGTTAAAGTTTCATTTACTATTTAAATTAAATTATATTTCTTATTATTGAAGGATCAAAAATAATTAAAAAAATCTAAAAATGGAAAATGTAAAAAAAATGTCTAAATATTGTAAAAATTGTAAATAAGTAACTTTAATCCTCAAATTTTTCAACTAATAAATAAAAATAATATAACTGATATATTATATTTTTGCAATACCTTTTTCCTATTAATCGACCTCAGATTTACTGAGTATTATTATTTAAATAACTTTATACTTGAAGCTATATCAGACATACAATTTTAGACCCAAACATGTTTTCAGCACCGTTGTCAGGGAATAGACACACATAAGGACAATATATTAGTATATTGTATATTTGGCTAGGTAAACCGCCTTATTATATATATATTTATATTTCTGCAATTTATTTTTTTGTTGCTATCATAGACTACCTTATACATTGGAGCAGTGATCCTTCTTGTAATAGTTTTAATTTCTTTACTTTTTATTTTTTTGTACTTTATTTTTTATTCTAACTTTCTAACATTTAACTTTTATATTTTTAATGCTTCTAACTTTTTAACTAACTAATCTAACTTTTAACTTTTAACTTTTACTTTTTCAGCACTTTATTTTTTCTTTTATCTTAAAAGAATGGTTGTATCGCCCAATCCTGTTAATAGTATTGGTTTTTAATTTTATTTGTTTTGCAGGTACCAAAAATAACAAAATAAAAATAAAATAAAATAAAATAAAATAAGCAAAAAAGCAAAAAAGTTACCATTCACGTTGTTTGCATGTTAGTATAGAGTTAATATTTATGTAGATTAAATTTTCATTTCTTTTTTTTTTTTTTTGTAATTATCTTAGTTTTGCATGCATGTTTGGTCTTATACGTCAAAATCGTGTTGTTTAGTTATAAAAAGTCTAAAACCTGTTGTACTGTTTTGTCTGTTGTATCTTCACATTCAAACAAAATAGCTGATGATGAAAATAATAAGGATAGTTTAGTAAATCAACAAATCATCAATCATGTTGTTCGTTCAATGCGTGATTTTTTGCAATCACCTCGTTAATCTATTCCATCGTGTCTTCTTTCCTCTTAATACTTATAATTTTAGGTTTAAGCCAAACATAAGCTTCCAAATTTTCATGGTTTGGAATCTGAAAATCTATATTTATATCTTAGAGAGTTTGAAGACATTTTCACTGATCAAAATGTTTCAAATGAAATTATTAAGCTTAAGCTTATTCCTTTTTCTTTGAAAAATAAAGCTAAGACTTGGCTTACTTATTTAAAACCAAGGTCAATTGGCACATAATAAGAAATATAAATTGAGTTTTTGAAGAAATTGTTTCCAACACATAAAACCAATGCTCTAAAGAAACAAATTCAAAATTTTTCCTAAAATACAAAAGAAGTCTATTTTCAACGTTAGGAATATTTTAAGGATTTGTCGAACTCCTGCCCACATCATAGTTTTGAAAAATGACATTACATAAGTTTCTTTTATGAAGGTTTAACTCCTAAAATTTGACAATTTATTGAAATAATATATAATGGAGAATTCCTTGATAAAGAACTTGATGAAGCGTTAGATTTCTAGATAATTTATATGAAAACTCTCAATATTAGCAACATGTTAAATGTAAAGGCTCAATTAAGCAAATTCAAAATTTTTCCTAAAATACAAAAGAAGTCTATTTTCAACATTGGGAATATTTTAAGGATTTGTTGAACTCCTGCCCACATCATAGTTTTGAAAAAATGACATTACATAAGTTTCTTTTATGAAGGTTTAACTCCTAAAATTTGTCAATTTATTGAAATAATATATAATGGAGAATTCCTTGATAAAGAACTTGATGAAGCGTTAGATTTCTAGATAATTTATCTGAAAACTCTCAATATTAGCAACATGTTAAATGTAAAGGCTCAATTAAGTCTAATCTTATTAATGCTCAAAGAGGTGTTCATCAACTTAGTCATGACAATGATATAAATACTAGGATAGCATGTTTGACTAGGAAGATTAGAACCATGGAATGTATGAATGTTCAAGAATGTAAAATTGAAACTTTGTGTATTGTTTGCCAAACTCTAGGACATTCGACTTATGAATGCCCAATTTTTAAAGCAGAGTCGCATGAATATGTGAATTGTACAAATCAATTGGATTCGGTTAGAAAGTCATATCTATCTACACATTCTGCCACATACAATCCACAATGGAGGAATTATCCTAATTTCAGTTAGAGAAATGATCAACAACAACAACAATTTCAACCACCACCACCACAGTTACCTTGAAATTCTCAAAATCATCCACCATTTTCACAACAGTCTCAAAATTCGCAATATCCGCCAAATCCACAAAATTTTCTACCTCCTAAAAATCTTCATTCACGAGTCAAAACTCTTGAAGACACTTTGCAATCATTCATGCAAGCTCAAAAAGCATTCATTCAAAAACAAGAAATTCACAACACTTGCACTTCACAAGACAAAAATGAAATTAAAGACTCCATTATTAAGCTTATTTCTTCACTTTGCATTCAAAAAAGGGCAAATTTCTTACTCAATCTATACATTACCCATCTGTTATTAAAGTTGCCTCTTTTAGCTCATCACCACAATAAAAAATTGTTAATTTTATCATAACTCTTCGAAGTGGAAAGAGCTGTTGATAAAATCATTCTCTCAAAATATCAAAAGGATAACTCAGCTTTCAAAAGTGATGATAAATTTAATGGTATTGAGGAAAATTCTAAAAAAGAAAAGGTTGTTTTAAAAGAAAAATTTGTTCCAAAAGTTCTTTTTCCCTATGCTTTACTTTTAAAAGAGAAGTCTGATAAAAATACTGAAGCTTTTGAACTTTTCAAGCAAGTTGAAATTAACATTCTACTTTTAGATGCAATTAAACAAGTCCTTTCTTATACTAAATTTTTGAAAGATCTGTGCAGAATTAAAAGGAAGTATAATGTAACTAAGACTGCATTTTTAGCTAAGTGGATTAGTTTCATCATTCAATATGATTCACTACCCAAATTCAAAGATCCAGGTTATTCCACAATTTCTTGTATCATAGGAAACACTCAAATTAAACATGCATTGCTAGATCTTGATGCTAGTGTTAACTTTTTGTCTTATTTTGTTTACCAATAGTTAGGTTTAGGTGAGCTTAAGCCAACATCTATCATACTTCAGTTAGCTAATCGTTCTGTGAAAATTCCAAGAGGAGTTGTTGAGGGTGTGTTGGTTCAAATTGATAAGTTTTACTACCCAATAGACTTTATTGTTTTAGATATATAACCTATTGTCACGTCGAATATTCAAATCCCTATCATTTAGGCATCTATGTTTTACAACTTCCATTGCTTTGATTAATTTTAGAAACGAAGTTCTAAATTTGTCTTTTAAAAATATGATCTCAGAATTCAACGTGTTTAATATAGCGCAACCTCTTGTTGGCGAGTGTGAAATGAATTTGGTGAGGGAAATACATTAGTATATTGTGGATTATAAGCATTTTGAATGTACTCCTAAAAGGCCCAATCATCAGCAAGACTAATTGGTTGTTAAGCACTAACCAAATATCTAACGTGCCATTCTCTAGCTCTTTGTTGGTTATATGACCAGTTGGTAACACTACCATCAGATTAAATTAAAGTGTTTATTGACAACAATCAACACCACCTACACCATGCTAGCACTTTTTGGGATGCCTCTTTAAGTGACCAGTATTAGAAGAGGATTTACCTATGTAGTCTTGTTTGCACACTTTACAAATTGCATGTTCTTCTATTACACTATTCTCTTTTGTGCGTCTTACCAGATCAAAATAATTCTAAACTGGTGAATTTGTTGTACTTTTCTTTTGCCTTTGCGAGTTATTTTAGAAGAGCCATCAACTTGAGATAGTAAGTCAACTCCAATTTCTTCAAGTGGATCATCAAATTGCTCTTCTTCGTTGATAACCAATTTAAAAATGTTGGTTCTCCTTTTATATGATGATGCCATTGCTTTAAGAAAAAATAATAATAAATTAATGTAACACTATTAATAAAAATTTAATAAAATAACTACACAATAAAATTAACTTATAACAATACCAAATTAATGAACAACAAATGAAATAAATTATACCTTCAAGTTTTTTTTCCTTTTCTGAAGAACTCTAAGTAAACTGAAAAAAGTAGATAATACATGTGAATTGAGAAGTTTGTTGAATGAGTATCTTTGTGAAGTTTCTACATTTATTTATAGGTAAAAAAGCTTATTTTTTATTTTTTAAATTTTTTTTAATTTTTTCTTTCAAATGTGATTTGATTAAACAATTCGTTGAAAACTTAAAGTCTCAGTTTTGCACATTGTAAGCCTTCCTTTTGAGCCTCTATGTTAGGCCTGCCCTCTTTATGATTACATGTAGGAAATCTAATACTTTGTTTACTCACGATAATATGGCATGTATATATATATAATATTTAATTCTTATACGTATTAAATAATATATATATTAAATGTATAGTATTTCGTGTGATAATACATGACTTACAGACTCAGTATTTGAGTCTCAACTTTGCTTATCAAAAGCAAAGCATGCCTACAAACAAAATAATAATAAATATAATAATATAAAAAAAAGAAAAGAAAAGAAGAGAAAAGAAAAAGAGTTTGCCGTGCCTCTTGTAATGTGATGTGTGAGACCTTGTCTCAGCCTTGCTTCGTAGAAGAAGCAAAGCATGCCTACGAGCAAAAAAAAAAAAAAAAAAAAACTTGCCATGATGTGATGTGTGAGATCTTTTGCTAAAAAAGGCCATACTCAGCTATGTTCACTATTAAATGAGCATGGAAATATATATATATATATATATATATATATATATATATATAATTGAGCTACAATAGGCTTTCGGTGGGTTGGCCCATTGTGAGCCTATATGGGCCTTACACGGGTTAGGTCGGCTTGGCCCATGATTTTTCATGGGTCGTGTTGGGTCGGCCTATGGGTCGATATATGTTGGTCCACCCCAACCCAACCTACCAATATTTATAGGTTAGGTTGTGCCTTAAACATTGACGAGCTGTGTCAGCTCGCCCATCACATCATTGTATCAGGATGGGCCTAGGTCGACCCACGGGCCCCAGCCCATTGTTACATCTCTAGGTTGGACGTTTTGAAGAGTTTTTTGTTTGGTTAGTATCTAGGTTTTTTTTTTTTTAAAAAAAATCAATGATCACGATTTAATTTTAAAGATCAATGGTTGAGATTAAATGGGGTATTTTGGTCGTTTCAAACAAAAATTTAAAAAAGGTAAGTCTATAGAGTGTTAGTGTGATTAGTTTGGGTCTAATGAGCACCACTATAATAAACCCTTTATATATATATATATATATATATATATATATATATATAACATAAAAATAAAGTTTGAATTGATTTATTTTACTAAAAAAATAATTGCAAAAATTGTTGCGCTATATCATCATATACAAATTAGATTCTATAAAAATAAAAATAGTTTTTGATTCCTATTAAAAGTATATTAGTTTTTTTTTTAATTTAATTGCCATCTTTATTTGTGGCATCTAATTAGATAATTTTTTTAGGTAATACAAATCAATCCATATAAAAAAAATATGTGGCATAAAGCATAAAGATTTCCACTATAATTTGTGTAAAACACAATAGGTGCCATGTAATTTATCATTAACGTTTATATTTTGTTCTTATAAAAAAAGTACCCTTAAATTTTGTGTTTATAAAAAAAATATATCCTAGATTTTGACGAGCCCTTCATTTTCATACCATCATATAACACTTAATACACAAATTCATACATTTTCTTATTCATTGTTAGATTTTGACTTCAGAAGTCTGTGGGCAACAAATTAAAATGTTGAACCAAATTGACAATTGTGTTTGGTATGTAAAATTTAGAAGACTACCCAAATTCAGATATCACATTTGGTTTAAACTAGCTCAAAATACCCTTTTGTGGCAACACCAAATTCAGGCAATCCAAACCCTTTTGCAGCAGTGAAAATTTTCTAGCCATTCTCTTACATATTATTTTCATGTTTTCAACACATATCTATTCTTAGATTCAAATTTTATTTTTTATCCTGATTTACTCTTTAATTGTATATACAAATGCTAGTTTGGATTGCAATTTTAACCATGTCTTTTAAATTTTATAATTCAAACAAAAAAATTCAAATCGGCACAATTTGAATCTACAATTTAAACAGACCCACGGTGAAATGGATAGCAAATATTAAATTTTTAACTGAATAAGTCATAGGTTGAATCTTTAGCAGAAGAAGCCAGACGTTGAATCTTTTGTAAATTTAGTCACTTTCCTTCTTATATTAATTCTGATAGCTATTCATGGCCAGGATCTTGATGCTTTATATACATGCGAAGAAACAGCGGGCATAGACGAAAGATGCCGCCTCTTTTTCAACCTCTCTCACTTACTCTTTGCTTTTAGGTTGTTTTTTTTTTTGTTTTTTTCCTCCTTTGTGCTTTGTTTTCTCTAAAGGTTATTTTAGCTTTTATGTAAAACTTGATGTCCTAGTGGTACATGTTCTTTCCCCATCCAGTTTTTCATCTTGTCTATCAGAAATATAAGTGTTTGATGGCTTCATTGTCAAAGTTAAAAGAATGAGAACTAGGTTGTTACTTAATGAAAAAAAATTCAAAGAATACTAGTGCCAATTTCCCTAAAAATAGGTAAGAAATAAGAAACGGTCTCTCACCAGTCAGGACATAAGGCTCATTTGGGAGGGTTTTTTAAAAGCTTTTTTTGGCTACCTGAGTCCAAAAGTTGCTTTTAAAAGTGTTTGTATGAACAGTAAGAAGTGTTTTCTGCTTTCTAGAAATGCTTCCTGTTAAAATCACAAAATGTGGCTTCTCAAAAAACACTTCTAAGATATAGTTTATAATTTGTACACGAATATTAATAATACATTATAAGCTTAAGTTTAGCTTTTTTGTAACTTTTAAGAAAAATTGAAACTATTTTGATCCATTAAAACTCTTTTAAAAATATAGTTTCAAACATTTACTGAAAAACCACAACTTTTACTTATCTTTTTCTACTGACTAAAAACACAAGCAGAAACGATACTAATCAGGCTCATAATTGAGTTTATATCTGGTGTTCCGTTGAGGATTTTTTAGATGATTCTCAAGTTTGAGAGTTGTTATACTGACTTCCAAATACTCGCATAGAAGTCATAGCCCTTGTTCTTTTTTTTTTTTCCACCCTCTTAATTGAATGCGTAGCCCAAGTCATCCTGACTGGTCTTTCCCTAGTAAACAAGCTGGTATTAGACTTTGTCCTATTGGTCAACTTCTACCAGCAGAAGTCCAACTTCTGAAATATGTCAAAGAAACCCACTAAGATTTTCAACATTTCTAGTTGTCTAAGGCCATATATGTATTTGGTGGTGCAATCTATTGATGTGAAGGAGGGGCAGTTATCCAAGCTTCGTTGTCATCAACTGCAAATGTTATTAATTTAATGTCACCTGCTATGATGATTATTTAAATGGTGATTCTCCCAACAGATTACCGCCAATAACAAAGAATCAACCACTTGTGTGTAATTTGTGTGATTCGCGTGGTCCCAACCAAACCCCACTAATGACTCACTTGACATCATTAGTGTATGGGACATCTTTCATGATTTGTTGTTTTTGTAGTCTCCTTGCGCTCCTATTGCATGCTTCATGAATAGGGATAGTGGCCATTGACCCATCTTTGGTCTGAAAGTGGCGCTCTTGGTTCTTAAGGATCTGTTTGCTAGGAGAGATAAAGAGTGTGAAGGATAAAAAGAGTAAGATGAATGGAGAACGTGAATGATGAAAATGATTATAACAATCCTTTAAATTGTTTGGTAGGACAAAGAGAGAGTTAAAATGATAAATGATAGTTTTTTTTAACCTGATTTCTATATTATCTATTTGTATTTTTTGTTTAATAATTTTTCAATGATAAATTATTTTTTTATATATAATTAGGAGGGATTTGATGGTTCCTTCCATGTTTAGAAAGAGCAGATTTGGTGGGCCTAAGAAAAAAGGTCATCCCTCTACTCTTCTCTGTTTCCTCTCTTTCTCCAACCAAATAAGAGATTGAAACTCTCCCTCCATTTCTCTCCTTCCACCTCTCTCCTTCCCTCCATCTCTCCCTCTTATCAAACACACTCTAAGGTTGGAAGATGTGTCTGAGCAATGCCTTCCTTCGTAGACTAGAGGTTAATGTTAGAGTTGATTTTTTTAGGAGTTGAAGCGCATGATAAAGTGGCTAGAGAAAGAATTGCTATTGAACGATCTAAAGATGAAAAGGGATGCTTTAGACAATGTTAAAAAGTGTTAATGTCAAAATTTTGACATTTGGATATGTAAATCGCTCTAATATATGGTGTTATTTTTTGTGTTAAAGTTGATATACGTTATATTTAGTGTCAAATTTAACGTAACATATGTCAAATCTTGATATTTTGTTGCTATTAATTTATATGCTGACTTTTTTTATTTAATATAAACATTATTGTTGTATTTTTAAATTAAAAATTAACTTTTACATCTTTGGTAATATATTAAATATTGTAATATTTTAAATTATTTTACTATCAAAAATATTTTTAAATTATTTTAAAAAATAGATTTTCACTGATAAATTTAAAAGTTCAATAATTATGTAGAAATTAGGTAAACATTTGACATAACATTATGTATAAAAACACATAATAAAATAATATAGTAAATATGTCATTTAAAGATTTTATTGTATGAAATAGAACATTAATTAACATTAATACTTGCATTGGAATGGTCTTACAAGATAACTTTTTTTTATGCACTTTTTAAAGGCATTGAAATGGTGATCTAAGATTCTCAATCCTCTAGACATCACATGGTGTTCATAAAGAAGTGCGTAGGCTTAAGAAAATACAGAGTAAATTTCATTCTCAACCTCATCTCGAAAAGGATTGATTCCTGCTCTTAAAGAGTTGACTTTTTATCATTCATGCAGAAATTATTGGCTATTAGGATGTTTAGCAAACTGATTAAAACTAAAAATTTTGATTTAAAAAGTGTAATATATGATAACTTTACATTGGTCTAATTTTTTTTACTATAACTGCTAAGAATTTTACATTGATCAGAACCAAAGGTTTTACCTTCACCTGAACTCTGATGGTGCCTAACAGCACATTATCTTCCTTCTTACACGGCTCATTATTACAGACAAATTACCTTGTTAAACTAATGATAAATAGATAAGACCAATCTAATTTCCCGGCTTAAAATACTTTGAACAGTATTAGCAGTGAAGTCCAACAAGACCAGTGGCGGTGTGGTACCCACTAACGAATGACAATGACCTGGAAATCCAATACCAACGACAGGTCCTAGTGACCCCCCATTGCTCTACATCACTAGATCACTTTTCCCACCCCGTGACTTTGGTTAGAGAAATCCTAGGGTACCTTGAATGTTACGCCTTACATTTCTTAATATTAATAAATTTTTTTCAAAAAAAATAAAATGACTCCATTTGCCAAAATAATTCAAACTAAATATCGAAACATAAAATACTATAATAATTTAAATTTTATAAGATAAAATACTATAATAAAATTATTTGAATCAAAATTTTTTGATTCGAAACATATTCTCAAATATGCTAAAAATATTACGTAGCATCTTTGTGTTATTTATAGAGGTTAAACGTTAAAGTGAAACACTATGTGCAAATTATGCAAATTTGTTTGAAGCAATTCAAATTTTAGCTAATGATCATAGTAATATTTTGTGTACAAAAGCTTTTATTGTTCAATTTTAAGATCATTTATCCATTGCAATACTCAGCAAGACTTCGTAAATTCATGGAGAACGTATTTATCATAATAAAAAATTCAAGAACAATTTAGGTAATAAAAAGAAAAAAAAAAGAACTTTTACGGTGGGGTCCTGTTAATATTAATAATGC